>PVIR01021565.1:0-29125 GCA_004026965.1 Petromus typicus
GGAGGCAGAGGTAGGATTGCTTTGAGTTCAAGGCTTGCCTGGGCTACACAGTGAGTTCAAGACCAGCCTGAACTACAAAGTGAGACCCTGTCTCAAAAAACTAAAGACAGAGAGAATTCCCTGCCTCCCTTGAAAGCAGAAGGTCCTCAGATCAATCTCTGCTACTAGAAAAAAAAGAAAAAGAAAAGAATGAATCTATCTCTTTAAATGCCAAAAAATTTTTAAATAAGATAAATTGCTTCCATAGTTTAAATGAAAAAACTAATGTACCAGAATGGTCCGATGACAAAAGGCACAAGTAACCGAAGATAAAACAGACAAACTTGACATATTCAAAATTTAGAATGCTGGTACATGCGAGGAAATGATCCAGGAAGTGAGAATACAGTAAGACCTCAGTTCACCAACAACTGGGTTTGCAAACAAAAGCATTGAGAAAAATGCTTTCTCAAACACCACATCAGGGAACAAATACGACCACAGCCACCTCCCCCAAAATGGTAAAGTCAATTAAGTTCGTAATAATGAAGTACCACTACAAAATTCATAGAACTAAAGAAAACATTTGCAAATTATATCCTAGTAATGGTCTTGTATGCTAATTACATGAGTTACACATCTAAAACAAAACAAATCCATCTAAAGCAATAAAATAAAACAAATAAACATTAAGAGTTGGCCAGAGCGCGGCGTGGCTGCGATTCCAGTACTTGAGAAGCTGAGACAGGAGGATCACTATAAGTTCAAGACCAGCCTGGGCTACATAGTGAGTTCAGGACCAGCCTGAAGTACACAGAGACCAAAAAAAACAAAACAAAACAAAAGCAGACAAACAAAAAATTGGCCAAAGATTTAAGAAAAGAGTTCTCCAAAAATGATACGCAAATCTCCAATAAGCACAGGGAAATGTTAGCCGTTAGAGAAATGCAAAGTAGAGAACACTAGAAGCACTGTTTTTTTGTTTTATTCTGTACTGGCGATTGAACTCAGGACGTTTCATTTGAAAGGCAGATGCTGGAACAACTGAGCTACATCGCTGGCCCAGAAATGCCAGTCAAAATCACAGTGAGGTGTTACTTCGTAGCTAGTGGGATTGCTAAAATAAAAAAGAAAATACAATACCTTAAAAAAATGTAATTGTAGAGCAGTTATAAAGTGTGTCTGCTCCCAAGTACCTATCCAAGAAAACGGACCTGTGTGGCCACACACACAAAATGTACACAGGAGCATCATCATGCGGTCCTCGGACTGGAAAGAACTCAGTAGCCACGAGCGAGGCCGGGATGACCAGCTGCGGCCTCTTCAAACAGTGCAGTTCACCGGCCACACACACAAACAAGACGCTGTGACACGCTCCTGTCTCCGGGGTGGGTAACACCGAGATCATTACGCTAGCGAACAAACCAGGCGCAAAAGGCCACACACTGTACAACTCTATTTCTGTGACACACTCAGAGCAGCCGCACACACGAAGACAGAAGAAAATTAGTGGTTACAGAGGATGCGGAAAGCAAGAAATGGGATTAATCACAAATGGGAGGGACGTGTCTGTGAGGGATGACAAAAATGTCCTAGAATTAGGTGACAGTATAGAATGCAGTAAATACGCTAAAAGCCAGTAAGGGCACATTGTAGAGCTCCGGAATTTATGTTACATAAATTTGAATCTTAAAATAAAACTGAATAAATAAAAGAATAGCCAGGAAAATTCTTCAGAGGAGTAAGAAGAGTGAATTAACCTTGTCAGACATCAAACATTACAAAGGGACAAAATTACTCTACAGTTCTTATAGTCATAAGGGCTTAAACATAAGCAGTCCACTGGCTTCAATCAAAGTGCAAGAAAGTTTCAGTGGAAACATGAGAGACTTTTCTATAAATGGTACTAGACCAACTGGATGATTTGTACGTTTAAAAAAGAAAAGAGCTCACCTGATTTCAAACCATCCAGAAAAATGATCTCAAATAGCTCCTAGCTGGGCAGCGTGGCACATACCTGTAATCCCAACACCTAGAAGGCTGAGGCAGGAGGATCATCAGGAGTTGGGAAGAGAATGCTGAGCCTCAGGTCTGAGTTGAAACCTCAGCTCACACCTTGGCTTCTGCTGCTGACTACTGACAGTGTCCATGTTACAGTTGAAACTAAGTGTGCCCGAGGTCACCGAGCTGAATCAAGGCTGGAGCTTGAATGTTTCAGGTGCTGGCCTGTGGCTATGGACAACCAGAGCTGCACAGCAGGCAGAGCCAGGTGTAAATTCCAGCCACAGCCCTTCAGTCCCAGCCAGTTCCTGAACCAGCCTGAGGGTTTCTGACCCTTCGTGCCACACTGGCGCCCCCTGCCGGCCATGCTGCGTTGCTGGAGGAACGAATGAAGCGCCAGGCCAGGTGCCCAGCTGGGGAAGGTGCTGAGAACGCGGGCTCCCCTCCGCCACCCAGGGAGGCCATGAGGCCCTGCTGTCTGGGAAGGGACGCCAGAGTGTTATGACGTACTTAGGAGCCTGATCTCTGGGGAAAATCTTCTAGGGGTAATGGGATCCCCGAACCACTTTGTGCCCTCGAGGAGAGAAGTGAGTCAAGCCACGGGCGGCTGAGCAGCGGTGTGGGTGATGCCCCCTCTAAGCCAGCAGGAGGGCAGTGCCAAGAAGCTCCTGCCCGGGGGCGGGGGGAGCCTGGACGCCTCCGCAGGTGCACCCAGGCCCTCCCAGGTCTGCGAACTGGGGCTCAGGACGTGTATCAGTCCCCGTTTTACTTATATTTACCTTGGAAAGGCAAAATGTCTTCTGCCCTTTCAGGTGGTCGGTGTCTCCTCAGTGACTTTACTCATATAAGAAATTTAAAGCAATTTATGAAAGAAGTTCTTTTTTAAAAAATGGATTTATTAGTACATTTTATATACACGTTGGGATCACAACCAACATTGAGAATTTATACCAGTACATGACACGACTTAATTCTTTTTTAAAATTAATCAAGGTCCCAAGCCGAGGCGGCAGGATCGCTAAAGATTAGTTGCTTTCCTGATATCACAGGCCATAAGCCATGGCGACCAGGTACCTTGTTCTAAAAACACTTCAGGGTTGAGACCCAGTGCAGGACTGAAAGGCTTTTGCTTCTTAGCTATTGAGGACAGTGCGTGTCACTCTGGACCCTTTTCCCGGATCCCCGCTGTGCGGGAGACGCTCTGACCTGTAGACCACGCATTTGCCCTCGCTAAGGGAGGTGCTCACGAGCCCAGCCCGACTCCGGAGCCACCTCCAAGCGGCACCTGTGCTCCAGGAGCCAATTCCAGGGACCTGTGGGTGCCAGCATTAGCCACGGGCAGCCCACCCGCGTAAGCACCAGCTTAAAGAGAAGCAGGCACGGTGCCCAGGACAGAGAGGCGCTGGGCCCCGGGGGGCAGCGGGCCTGGCGCAGGAAGACAGAGCCCAGTTCTCCGTCCTGGCACAGCCTCAGGCTGCGCTCTGCGAGGCGGCCCCACGGGGACCCCTAGCGGCCGATTTGCAGAACTGCGGATCCCGGGGCTTCCGGGGCCCAGTGAAGGTGTCCGTCCCCAGCTCACACAAGACAGGAAGGACATCGCAAGGTTTTCATATCCCAGAAAATGCTGAGTTCTTCTATGCTGACACAGTGACCTCGAGGCATTCCTGACCTTCCAAGGTGCTAAGTACTCTACTGAGCACGTCTGTCTGGGGTGTCGCCGGGGGCCCCTGCGGAGTCCCGGCATGAGCTCCAGCCAGGCGTCTGCGCTGGATCTGGACTCGCTGGGAGCCTCACGACGCGCACTCCCTGCGCAGGGGGTGTCAGATACTCCCGGGAGAGCTGCGCATCTCCAGCGTGCGGCCCTTGCCACGTCCACACCCCACACCGTGGAAACAAACAGCAAGGAACGGCCCAGGTCGCCAGCTGGACTTGGAGACAGACCTGGCCAGACGGAACGGACGGACGCGGAAACGCGTGGGCTTCCGGGCGAGGAGCTCAGCCTCCTGTGTCTCCGGTGACCTTAGAACTATGGCTCAGGCCCCTCCCCGGCTCACACGTAGGCGTTTATCATTTACCGAGTGTCTTAGTCCATCTCATCTTCCTAGAGACTGGGAAGACCAAGAGGAACTAGAGCCATTTTCAGGGTTGTAGAGACCTCCTCGGGTCCCAGGAGCAAAGCCTGGAATTCTGCAGCCGTGACTCCAACCCTGCGGTCACCTCGGGTGCCAGCAGAGGCCCACGCAGGCCACGCGGGATGAGACGCCCCCATCTCGCGGGAGCCTTCGGGCGCGGTCTGGCCCCTCAGAGCCGCCCCCACAGCCGACGGTTCTGGCTGCAGGGGAGGCCGGGAGCTGCTGGATCGGGCAGAGGCTCGTGCAAAAGGGGGGGAAACCTACAGGTTTGGGCAGGACCCTGGGGTGGGCGCTGGGTGGACGCAAGAACCCAGCTAAGGAGAGTGAGGAGACGCGGCCCGGGGGCCAGAACGCGAGCACAGCTCACCGCTCGCCACCCCAGCTTCCAGCGCCCGGGCCTCTGCCTCTCCTCTCGCCCCTGCAGCATCATCCTTTACCTTTCCCAGCGAGTCATTCCAGGGACTTGACCAGTCGGGCTGCACAAAAAGTAGTCTATGCTGCCCTCTTGTGGCCACGTAGAATATAACGGCGTCACATTCTACATTTTCCATTATAAAGGAATCTGTCTACTCTTCTCTGCTGGAAAAGGGGGCGTTTTACCTGAGAGGTTCAAATGGATCTTTAACAACTGGAACTATTTTATTTTAAGATAATCTGTGTTCTCCAGCTTCCTTACACTGCGAGTGAAAACCACCACCTCCCAGCCTTAGCAAGAGGATCCCACGTCCCCAGGACCTCTGGTGGGCTGAGACCCGGCTAGGTCTCCATCTGCGCATTGCCTTCCCGCCGTTCTGCCCCAACTATAAACGACAGCGCACCCGCGTGCTCCTCCAGTACCAGCTCTCCCAATTTGCTCAAACTGCATAAACTCATTTCCCCACCATTATAGTCTTCCCTTGTATCCTTGGTGACTGTAAATAAAATGAATCCACAAAGCCAAGGCCCAGACCAGGCCTCTGACGAAGCCTTGTAGTGACAGCTGGCTTCACTCGGAGTTACCGGGTCCATTGTGAACGTGGATGTTACTCTGTGCTGTCACGTGCTGAAGGCAGACCCACCTGAAGAGGGAGAAGAGAAAACCAGATACCCGGAACCCAGATACGCCAGCACCCAGGGGCCAGTGACAGTGGCTGGACTCCTGCCACCCCCAGGTCCCAGGATAGGTGCTTCCCAGCAGTGGGAAAGAGTTCTGTCATTCACCGGGTGTCTGGGAACCGCCAGTAGCTGGTCAAAGAGCACAGTCAAATAAAAGCACAAGACTTCCGACACAGGACCGCGACCTAGCTGGATGAATGGTAACACCTACAATTAAAAGAGCAGGCCCGACATACTTTGTTAAAATTTTTAATTACCAGTCCTTTATTTTTTATATTAGTACTTGTTTGTGATACATAACGAATGCATTTATCATGGGACCAACGCTGCTTTGAAGAAGAAACATATATTTACTAGGCTGAAGGCACCAACTTCTTAAACATAAGCTATCTGCTAGATTCAGGTTCGTCTTCAAGTTTTCAAGCGTGAAGACTCATTTCACTTGTCAACATCTTACGAGGAATCTCATGCATCTTCCAACACACAGGTACAAACTAGACTTCTCCTCTGAAAGGTGATCCTTCACCTGCCGCATTATCTGCCCTCAGGGACCTGCTTTAGGCCACAGCTGTGGGACACAGCGCAGTCCAGGATGGCTGAGGCCACTGTGGACAGCCGCTGAGGCCAGTTCCGGCCCTGCTGAAGGTGGTCCGCACTTCTACGGAGAGCGTAGTATCAGAGCTATGCAAACCCCTTGTCTTTCTCTCTCCTTTGCAGTCTCATTATGGAGCCAAAAGGAAATGTGTATGGGTGTTTTGAATGGAAAACACTGATTTTTGAAAACTGCGTGTGTTCTACGTATGACTGTAGAGGATAAAAAGCCTTAAAAGTTCCTTGTAAGAAAGTTCTGTCCTCTGTTGGATCGGTGATGTACAGAATTGTCTGATGTGCAGGCACAGGAGCAGGGAGCGCCCCGTTTCTCCCCAGGGGCCGCCCTCCACTCCACAGGCTCACAGCTCTGGGGTGTTTGGGGCAAAGAGGGGGCTCCCAGCACGACTTCTGCCAGGAATCGAGAACCTCCAAGAGCCAGTGGGTGACCTAACTCCGGTACTTGCCCTTCACGGAACACCACGGGAATAATGAACGGATGAAAGGAAACTTCTTGGATTGTAAAGAAAAATATGAAAAACAAGAGAGAGCCAAGCAGTCACATTTTCCAAGAAATCCAATAGAGACCCATCATTATTCTGTAAGCAAGCAACAAACCCACCAGCATGAGATGGAAGTCGCGGACCAACACTCCGCGACACCCGTGAGACACGAGGCCCTTTCGGTGGGGGCGACCATCTGAGAAACTTCACACGTGACGTTCAAGTCACCGCTGCGCTTCACCTAGACGGGGGAAAGCAGAGGAAGAATCCTCTTACTGAGCTGAGCTGACAGACCTTCAGTCAATTCACCCTCAGGAAGAGCTACAGAGACTTGTGAGCCGGACGCTTAAGATTTTGAGTTTAATTTTAGTTCAGTAGGAGGAAGAGATGCCCAAGTCTGATAAAATGCAGATCCCCAAGTTCTGGTTTTGCTAGGTGTAGGGTCGGGTGCAGGAGTCCTCCTCCTACTAGGCCACTCCCTTCTCCAACTCTGACTCTGACATTTTTGGAGACCCGGCTGGGACACAGCAAGAAATAGGCCGGCTCCATGACTGAGGCCACTGACACCTAAAGATTATTTCTGACGGTTTAAAAGACAAAAGCAATGGAGAACATTAATGCAAGACAGCAGTGGTTAGCCAGTGCCAGGCCTGGGTGGGAGTGACCCTGTCCTACAACCCTGTCACAGGCTGTCATAGCCACCCTGGGTCGGGGAACCCATCTCCAGGTAAAAGAGACCGGAGAGTTAAAACCCACAAGTTCTCACTGCGCATCTTTGCTGGGAATACACACGAGCTACAGGCAACAGAACGAGGCCTCACACACTCTGCAGCTCACACTCATCGTGGGGGCAGCGCTGACGCAAGGCCATCAGCAAACATGTCCTGGGCACACGGAGATCACACACTCAACGTGCAAACTGGCCCGGGGCTCTTGAGCCAAGAGTCCAGTGAGGCCAACCAGAACGATGATGCTTTCTGAAGTCTCCACCTGAGTGACGTGGATTTCAGACATGGGACTTTGTGGTACATGCAGAAATAGTGTCTTCCGAAATTGATCGGGGCTGGACAGGCGGCTGCCGAGCCCGGAAGGCTCCAGAGTGACTCCCCAAGGGCACACCAGCCCCAGGCCTCCCAGACTCCGGGGAGCACGCCTGAGATTTGGATAGTTCTGGGGGCGGAATGAGAGGGGCTCTGCAAGGGGGGACTTGGTGACAGCACAGTCGCTAATGTGCTGGTCACAGCTCAGGGGGGCGCTGCTACAGCCTTGAGTCCCCTTCTCAGGACAAGGAGAAAACCTTGTTTTATCTCTGAGCTGCAGAAAAGGACTCACTCGTCTGCGTAGTGGTACAAACTTCACGGATGTCTGTTTTATTCACCTGTGGAGATGGAGGGGCAAACATGCTTTTGTTGTTGATACAAGCTCTGCCCTCGGGTTGGGATACACACAAAGATAACTGTACTTCAGGGCACCTTATCACTGGTACTGTGTTCCTACAAAGCAGTATACTCTGCCAGCCCAGTGTTTCCTAAACATCTGCCCTGTGCCACATGCTGTCCACTGTCTTGACTGGAATTTAACAAGAAAAACTTTTAAACTCTGGACTTTGCCATCAAGAAAGTTACCATCGTGGTGAGAAGTCAATACTTTAACATGGACTATGCTATAACAGATAAATCAATGTCAGAACGTAAGCACCCCCCGGGCGGCATTGTGGGTAAAGCAGTGATTGAAATGTATGTGAATATGAAGGGGTCTTGAGAACAACAGGCCCCAGGCTCCTGGCATCCATGGTTAAGTTTAGGTTTGCAGGACGACCGTCTGCAAAATTTAAAGTGAGTTATTCTCAGATGTTTGCTTTGGCCAGTGTGTTCCTTCAGCCTCCTACTCCTCTGTCACATGACCAAAACTCTTATACAAATGTTGCCATTGTTTTTCTTCTGAATCTTCGTTCTTACCTCCTTGAATTACAAATAAATACCCAGAAGCCTTCAGCTCAGCCTCCCTCGTTCGGAGCAGCAGCCCTATCCGGGCTTCTCGCTCAGGGATTGCCTAAGTCTAGTCTCTGAGTAACCTTTCATCCACTGTACCACCTCAGTCACATAGCATGACACCCACAGCTAAGCCGCCCATATAAGCCTGGCTTAGTTTCATCATTTTAATCTCCCCAAGCAGCTGTCAGCCATTATCAACAGGAAGTATACCACACACTATGGTAGGAGCCTGCCAGCTGCCAGAGACTGGCACTGCCACCTCCAGGCTGTGAGGCTGTCAGTACATTCTTTACCTCTGCAACAGCATTCCATTTCACAGAGGAGGCAACAGGATATAGCAGCGGGCGAGGCTAAGAACTAGGAAGCTAATGTATGTAAAATAGCCAGCTTACAACCTGGCCAGGACCACAGGCTCAGCAAACACGAGCCGCTATTCGTGTTGTTGCTGCTATTGTTACTGTTAACACGACTCCTCAGGCCTGTGGGTGCCAGCTATGCCAGGGTTCCGAGTCACACGGGAACAGCACCAGTGCTGTGTGCTCCTTCCTCTGAACCCTAACCTCCCCCCATCGGCTCTGACTTCTCTTTTTCCTGTGCCTTGCCACCCTGAGGTGCGTCTCTTCTCTTCTCTCCTGAGGCCTCTGTGGCGGCCACCTCCTCACCATCAAGCACCCACGTCCGGTGGGGTGAGTCACACCTGCCCTCCAGGGGCCCAGTCCCGGGAACTGATGGGAACAGGTCACCGGCTCTGGCTCGGATGTGGGACATCCACAGCCCAGAAAACCAGGCTGGATTCACAGGAGGAAATGCAGTCACTGTCACTGCTCCTTTTTTGCCCCCTCCTTGGACTGAAGAGGTACTGTCTTGGATTGCATACAAAATATATAATATAGTTAATGTACATAAGTAACAAAACCGCCTTTTTTAATATTTTTTATTATAACCAGAAAAGAAGAAAAGGTGGCTGCAAGTGGGACATGGCTGCAGGTGGCCTTGGACGCTAGTATATCTGTGACTTCCTCCAACAGAAAGGTAGAAATCACTGATAATTTCAGGTCACATTACCAGTATTGTATATGTCTTAAAATTCTGTCTTCAGTCTTGCTTCCTTTGAAAGTAAAGTTGCAGATCCATCATTAGATCTTATGTTATTTAATGTGAATTAAAAACTTACCTATTACTATACCACACATTTTCAAATATTTTTGTAAATCTCAATACTGCTGGTTTCTTTGGTAACTGTGCATGTTTCATGCATTTAAGCCACTACTCTTGTTTTTCAGTTTTTTGAGACAGGGTCTCGCTTTGTAGCTCAGGCTGGCCCTGAGCTCACTAGGTAGCTTAGGCTGGCTTCAAACTCATGGTAATCCTCCTCCCTCTGCCTGCTAAGTGCTGGGATGACAGGTATGAGCCACCGAAACCCAGCAAAGATACTACTCTGAAAAGGGGCACCAGCCTTACAGTCTGCTACAGCAGACTTACACCTTACACCTGCTTGTCTTAGAAGGCTGAATATCACTGATAAGGGCTGCAGTAGTAGAGGGGTAAAAGGCACAGAAATACTTACTGAATTGTGACGTTGTAATATTCTTCAGGTGTCACGATTTTGGGTCCACCAAAGTAGTCCATGACCCAGATATTGGTTATGTTCAACTTAGCGAAGAACCAATTATGGCTGGAAGGCCAGGTTTTCATCTCAGGGTGACGAGTGAATAACGAACGCTTTGCAAAATCCATTTCGGCTTCATCCACCTAAAAGTCCAAAGTAAAATGAACATTCTAACAGCAACGCCATTTTGTTTTCTCATGCTGTGATATGATTCTAGCTCTCAACAAATAACCCTGAGTTTCTTTTGTAAATCTTGATCTTAAACCTAAGGAGTCAATGCACATAAAGGAAGCTGAAGAACACAGAGAACCTCAGTGATCTCGAGGGCCGGGGATCACAGACACAGTGAAGGAGAGCCATCGAAGTACTCGTTCCCACTGGGAAGCAGTGACTCCGAGCCACTCACCCGGCAGTACGGGGTAGCACCAAGGAGTGTTATGGGTGCCTGAGACAGGTACACCCACTCTATCACACACATGCACGTGTTAAGCGTGTAGATGAGTGTACGTGAAGGGTAAAGGTCTGAGGAAGCAGCAACACGGCACTCTGCTCCGCTCCCTCCCTCCTGCCAGTGAAGCACAGTCGGTGACGGAGACGGAGACGCATCAACCAAGGATTTCCAGACGGCAAAGCAAATCTGTCTGAGGATCCTCGAGTGACAAGGTCAAAGAGCAAACCCACTGGGTGGCCAGCTGGATCGGGGCGCAGACACACTGCCCGCTGCCTCTGCTGGGAATTTATTTTTTTATTAATTTTTATTTTTTGATTTATATGAGTGCTCCCTCTAGCACTCATCCCAAACTCTCTAAATTCCCTCGTTTTTAGTAACAGACGCTCCTCTTGTTGGCCTCTTAATATGCTCTCTGCTCTACGCTGAAGAGAAAATAAAAGGTGGGCCGGGGATTTAGCTCAGTGGTTCCAGCGCCTGTCTTACGAGTGCAAGGGCTCGGGTTTGATCCCCTGTAACCACATACAACAATCGGGGCAGGGAGACTCACGCCCACCAGCAGTCAGTACTGCATAACACAGTGCCGGGCGTGGGGGCTCACGTCTGTCATCCCAGCACTTGGGAGGCAGAGGCAGGAGGATTGCTGTGAGTTCAGGGCTGAGCTCAGGGCCAGTACAAAGCGAGATCCTGTCTCAAAAGAAAATAACAGTGACAGGAATGCTAAACACGGGGAATGCAGTGCCACGGACAGCACGATGGAGCAGCGAGCTCTGGCTGGCCGGAGATCCTGACACAGGAGCTTCACACTCGCTACATCGGCCTGGTTCAGAAAGCAGTCCCTGCTCCTCATAAGCATCCCACTGAACGCCTTCGGGACAGCTACTGATGGATTAAACCTTTCATTTTCATGAAATCAGTCTACATATGGGAGCATATCCTAACTGGTGTCTCCATCACAAAACGGTTGTATCCTAGCCTCGAGAGACCTCTTCTTCCGCTGCTCACACAATGATGCTCTTCCAAGCTGTCATCATGTGGTTCGCTACTTACCTTGGTCAGGGTTCCTGAAAGCATTATGTGAGCGCACAGAGGGCTCTGGGGATCAAATTCATGTTTCTTGCAGAAGTCAGTCTGTGCCAAAGACATGGTCAGTGAAGCATGTGGGTTCCCCTGTAGACAGAAAACGAAGACCCTCTGACGTGAGACAGCTTCCAGAGAGGTAATCAGTTTTGGGAGTCACACACACAGTGGTCCTGGATCTGGAACACTCTCCCATGAAATAATGACATGTGAAACACCGCCTTCTGTGCAGACGGAAAACACCACTTGGATATAGACTCATGTTGACCTTCTCGAGATATTTCATATTTAAAATTAACTGACTCTGTAAGAATGACCTTAAAACATTGTTTTCTTAAACTCAAAAACTATTCCAGATTCTTCAAAGGAATTACAATCACAGTCAGTACCTCCCAAATTTGAGGCTGACGACAGAGGTCCCTGAACTATCAAAACTAGGCTGAACCTCTAATGTGAAACGAGTACATAAAAACACCACAGTTGTTCTCGACCAGCTACTGGTGCAGTCTGGCAAGAAAGTCGCTGAGTCACGCTGCGTGGTTATCTCTGGCAGCAGAAACTGTCACGTGATATCAGAGTTGAAGAAGTTGCTGGTTCTTGCTGCAAAAATGGGGAGAACCTGTATCTCAGATTCGAAATGTGAAGCAAACAAAATTCTTTTCCATTCGGAAGTGAGATCCGTAAGTGCAGTGTTGACAGAATGCTAAACATTCAAACACTGCATTCCAGGATGTCTGGCCCTTTGAACCCTACCTGTCTCTCCGAGGAATTGCTTACCCTTTCACAGTGACCCACCAAAAAGAGTAAGTCCTAGGGAGATGTCCTTAAAGTCACTTAGCCCTAATATGTATTGTCTCCAAGCTATTTGGCAAGGTTAACTATAGGAGACCAAGAAAAAGGGGGTCTCCGGTAAGATCTCTCTCCAACCTGGTTGGAATGTCAGAGATAATAAAAACTTAGACAATGTAAAACAAAAATATAGAAAAGGCTAAAAACCAGCCATGAGCAGTGGCCAAAGTTCAGTGTACGGAGATGTCAACACAGCTTGGAGTGACACAGCAACTACAGGGACCCCACACTCAAAATCAGGACGTGAGTGGGGACCACATTAAAGAACAGAATGGGGGGGTGGGAGACATAATGGACGACAGTGAGAAAGACAGGGCTGCAGGGGTAAGGGTGGCTCCAATCCCACGGAAGGGGCTCACGGCGGTATGCTGTAGGCCAGCAGAAGGCAGCACCTGCAGCCATTCCTCACCCAGGTATCTGCATTTTAAACACACACCCCCAAGTGATTCTTTGGGGGGAGGGGCAGTACCGGGCCGGAACCCGGAGCCTTACCACCGAGCTACATACTCAAGTCATTTTTTTGAGGCAGGGTCTCACTAAGTTGCTAAATTACCCAGGCAAAGTTCAAATCTGCAGTCTTCCTGCCTCAGCCTCCTAGAGTGCTGGGATTAAAGCATGCATCATCATGTCCAGCCTTACATGACTCCTAGGCAGCAACACGCAGTAGGTGGAAGCTTCTGAGCCGCCGACACTGCTGTGAGGAGCCCTGTGTTCACGTACACTGGGGAGAAGAGTCGACAGGACAGAAGTTGTCAGCATTTTTTAGGTGTGTGGTGGGAAGACTTGGCCTCGGGACGGGGTGGTAGGACAGAGACGGGGACGGAAGCAAACGACACAAACGGAAAACTGGCAGATTTGGGGACTGAGAGGCTCTGGAGAGGCAGCGGGAACTGTGACGTCTGCTGAGAGAATTCCATGAGCAGAAACGCAGAAGATCAAGGGGCGGTGGTGTCAGGAGGAAGAACCGAATGTGACGTGGCGGTAAAGGAATGAAGACAAAGACAGCGGCACCCAGTCAGAAACGCAGGGCTGAAGAAGCGAAGCCACAGAAGTACGAACACTCTCCCCAGGATCAAGAGGAACAGGGGGGCTGGGGACTGCACTTGGAGATCCAGAGTGACCACAGGGGTCACACCCCAAGGGAGAGGCGGGCCCGCGGTGGGGGGACCCGGCGGGCACAGTGGGTGACGAGATTTCGGACCGCCTGCCCTGCAGCTCATATTCGTACCTCTGCCACCTCACGCTAGCAGCATCTCCGAGGGAGCATTTACTACCTACAAATGTCAAAATGGACACCACACCGGCAAGTCCGTTTGGACTGGGGTTACGGAAGATGGGCATTTTACACGGGACAAATGGTCCCAACCGGGGGCTTTGTGTCCCTTCCAAACTGTTCCACCAAGGCCAGGAGAGGGAAGGGATCCCGAATAGTCAGAACATAGCACTGTAATCTGAAGATCAGAGATGGGTCAGCTAAAACACAAAGGGCTGAATAAACTATGAGGCGCCTTGAAGGGTAAAATACAGACAAGACAGCCCACTTTCTGGGCACCAGAGGCCTGGCATCAAAAATCAGTCCCCCACCCCGCGTTCTGTCACTGTATCAAAGACAACAAAAGCCCCCGGATCTACAGTGGCACGCCCCACGGTGCTGGGGGGGACACTTTTCCTTTCTTTCTTTCTAATAAGCACACACTTTTCCATTGTTGACTATTACATGGGCTTCAGTGTTGGTTGTCTCAAACATGGACCCAGGACAGGTGGGCGCTGACTGTACCACCCCTGCCCCCCATGAGAGGACCCTAAGTGAATCCACAAGGTCTGAAGGAGGGGAGAACGGAGGAAAGAAACGAAATTGGCTGAGCCGACAGGACCAGACACTGTCGGATACTGTCTCTCTCACCCTGAAGCCCAGGACAGGAGACTCACCACTGTGTCGCTGGGCCGGTTGGTCACAGGTGACTTCTGCGCCTGAGCCACAGCTCCCTCATTTCTGCGACAGCCACAGTGTCAGCAGCTCCCCAGTCACTTCACAAACCTAAATCCCGTCACAGATAGCAGCGACGCTCCATCTCCCCCCTCCCCCACCAGCAAGGGTGCTGGGAGGCTGAGGCAGGAAGATTACAAGTTTGTGCCCAGCCTGGATAACTTAGTGAGACATCTCAAAATGAAAAATAAAAAGGGCTGGGGATATAGACAAGGGCAGAGGTCCTAGGCTGAATCCCCACTCCCACCCTCCCCCAAAGTTTTAAATAAAATGCCTTGGCATTGCATGTTAACAGTTTTCCCATGTACTGCGATCTACAGCCACACTGAACACTGTGGCCTGACTGTGCAGCAAGTCTCTGCCTAGAGGAGTGGTGTGGGCTGGGAATAAGAAAACAGGGCCTGGGCTGGGTGTGCCTCGGCCGAGAGGCCCGCGGCTTCTGCCTTTGCTCAAACAAATCTAGCATTCGGTGTCACTTTTTCAAGAAAAAGTAGAAATTTAAAGTCTTAAAAGTAAAATCTCAGCTGGAAAAGGCTGGTACCAAACTCTGTGTAGTGACAACAGAACAGAACACTGGACCAAGCAAACTGGGCGGGGGCTGGAGTCCTGGGCCCCGTCTGCGGCCTGAAGTTGAAGAGCAGGGAGATCTGACGTGCTATCAGGGGTTGGCCGCTGGCTTGGGCCACGCTCCGGAGCCTGCGTGAACCGATCGCAGGTGAAGTTAGCAACGCCTGCTTCACAGAGTCACGGGCGAGTCAGTGCGGGGAGAAGCGCAGGAGAAGGCTAGCCTTCAGGCGCTTCACTGACACGTGCCCTTTCATCTCCCTTATCAACACTGCCCTTTCCCGGTGACCCCACCAAGTCTGAGACCTTTGTCCCCTGCCGCTGAGAGCCCACCTTTGGGACAGCACACGTCCCCCTGAGGTGTAAGCTCGCCCTGGCCCCAGAAGGCAGCGAAAGGGTGAGGAGGGGACGGGCAGGGAGTCAGCCCTGCTGCCCCTGAGGAGGCCACGCTGCCTAGGAAGGCCTAACTCAGCAAGCACAGAACCCTCGGCGGTGCTGGGCACTAGCTTCCTATGGCTGGCTGCGAGATGGATCTTCCTATCTTCCTTTCTTTCTGTACTGAGGACTGAACTCACGACCTTTGTGTTGAGATACAATTTTTGAGACAGAGTCTCATGAGGTTGCTAAATTGTCTCGGCTGAATTAGAACTTGTGATCCTCCTGCCTCAGCCTCCCAGAGTACTGGGGATAGAGGTCTGTGCCACCAAAGCCCGCTGAAGGTAAACTCTTAATTCACAAGAGGTGAGACAAGACTCGAGGTCACTTCCGCAAGACGCTTAGCTACCCAACAACCCCTGTGCCCTGTAACACTAAGCACTACTGCCCTGTTAAGAGAGACAACTCTCGGTGAGAAGTGGCAAAGCACTCAACCCCACTGCTTTGCCCAGTGCCAAGGGGCGGGGTGTCCTGGTACTCAACTGCCCACCATCTGGGCTGCAGCATGCCTGCCCGGCCCTCGCGGGGCGCGAGAGACGCCGGTGGAGCTGAGTTCAAACTCTCCAGCGCAGGAGCCCACCGGGGAGGGCGGGCACCCCGGCGACACCCCGGCGACAGGGCAGGCCCCTCACCCACCTCCAGGTTGCGGACGGAGAGCTGCAGCGGAGACAGGAAGAAGTAGGGCACGCCGCTGCCCACGCCCCGGGGCCCGTCGCTGAGCGAGAGCACGTCCGCGAAGGGCTGGCCGCGCACGGCCGCCAGGGACGAGATGGTGGCCAGCGCGCCCCAGTCGCTGACGTGCGTCACGAAGCGGGCCACGCGCGCCGCGTCCTCGCGGGGTGGCAGCGGCGGCAATGGCGTGGATT
Source organism: Petromus typicus (assembly GCA_004026965.1). Taxonomy (NCBI): domain Eukaryota; kingdom Metazoa; phylum Chordata; class Mammalia; order Rodentia; family Petromuridae; genus Petromus; species Petromus typicus. Next base: position 16,131 of record PVIR01021565.1, read on the forward strand.
CTTCCCAGTCCCCGTGGTTCTGGCCGCCGAAGCTCCGCGCAGGCGACAGGAGCAGCGATAGGAGCGCGGGAGCCAGCAGGGCGGCGAGCAGAGCCCGCGCCGCACCGCGACCCCCGCCGGCCATGGCGACGTCTGCGGCGACGGTCCCGGGAGGCGCCACTCACCGGCTCGGGTTCGCCGTGCCCCGCCCCGGGCCTGGCCACGCCCCCGAGCGGACCAATCAGCGCCGAGCAGGCTGCCGGGGCGGAGCCTGCTTGCTCGGCCACCTACGCGAGAGGACGTGTTTACCTTCTGCCTACTCTGCAGCTCTGAGGGTTGCGATTCTGCCCTACTTGGAATGTTTGTTTTGTTTGTTTGTTTGGAGGAAAAGGAAGGCTGAGGGAAGTTAGGCAACTCGCCTAAGTCAGATGGTTAAGACATGACGACTTCTGACAGCCGCGGCGCACACGGAATGCCAGGAGTCTGAGAGCAGAGGTGGTATGGGGCGCGGGCTCCTCGGGGAGCTGCCCGGCGTCGGCGAGTTAAAGACGGTGCAGACTGCGCGGACACAGGCGCGCGCGGGCGGCAGTCCGCTCTCAGGACCCGGTCAGGGGTGTGAAAGCCTCGGGGTGGCCGTGCTTTCAGGATTGGTCGCCCCTCTCCGGGGTTGTTTTCTGTCTTCTGAGGCTGCTCGCAGAAGATAAGCTCGTCCCATTCGCTCACCTGCTTTGTCATTTCAAGCCTGGTTCACATCCTTTCAAAGAATCTTAATATTCGTGGCCTGGCCACAGATACCCCTTTAATTATTGTTGTCAAGGTTTTGTGGCGGTGCTGGAGTTTGTCAGCTTGGAAATCCAGCTCGCGGTGAAGCCAGGCCCTCCAGGCCAAGTGTGTTTTATTTTATTTTATTTTTAGAGAAATACTTTGTCTCGGCCCCTGTGGGCTAGTCACGCAGGCAGCTATGGGCAGGCAGCGTGCGAGATCAACGCGGGGCTGTTCGTCCTGTGAAACGCAGCCTCTGTACTCGACCAACTTCCTGCGCCGCTCGACAGAAACTTGTGTAGTTAAAGAGCTCTCCTCCTGAACAGGAGTTTTCTGTCCCCTGCTGGTCAAAGGCGTCCACACACCCTGGCCTCCCTGGAGGTGTGAGGTGTGGGAGAAACTCTCAACACTATGTTTCCTAGTTAGCCATTGAGTTTGGAAAAATTTCAAGCCAGATGGAAAACTAAGTGAGCAAAATTTAAAAGGAAGAAAATCGAGTCCATCACTTGCAAAAAAAAAAAAAATGCTTCATATGAATAGTTTCAGTGCTGACTTTTTACAAATATTTTATCCTTAACCTACTATCAAAAAGGTGTGTGTAATTCAACATTAATAGTTCTAATCTCGTGTCTCCGTGGGCTTTTCAGACCGTTTGGGTTTCTGCATTTTCATCTGAAATGAGGAGATAGATTATTAAGATGGTCTCTGATACCCCTGCTAGCTCTGTATTTTGTAAAAATATAGGCCCCTTGTAAGTTTCACAGTGCAGTTTTTTTTGGGGGGGGACAGGATCTTGCTTTGTAGTTCAGGCTGGCCCTGAACCCACTATGTAGTCCAGGCTAGCCTCGAACTCACGGCAATCCTCCTGCTAGCATGCCCAGCATTATGCTATGTGATATGGAGGATCAAACTCAGGTCCTTGCACTTGCCAGGCAGACATCAGAACCAATGAGCTAAATTCCTGGCCCCACAGTGCGAATTATTTTGCAAGAGGATAGAAACAACTTTCTTCATTGCTGTGCTACTTCCTGTTGACATATAAAATAATTACAGACATTAATACGGCTGAGTTACAAAACTGGTGCCTAGAACGTGGTCTCCAGCACGATCGTCTGAGACAGGCCCACAAGCTCCCCAGCTCCGCCTGTCTCTGCTCGTTGTTCCCCGTCTCAAAATGCTCTTCCCTCAGCCACTGGCTGTGGCCTGTCTCCCACGCAGATCTCCACGTGGAGTCGTCTTCAAGGAGCCTTTCAGACCACTTTTCCTAAGAAGCCTTCCCTTGCTTACAGTCAGAGAGCGTTTGCTTCCTTCACAGCCCCGGTTAAACCCTGTAATCACTGTATTTAGTTAGTCGCTCCAGTTGCCCCGGGCAGCTCTGGGTGAGGAAAGGTGTTGTCCGCCTCCTTTCCCTGCCATCCCCCGTACCCAGCGTACCCAGCGTGGACCTCAGCAAATGTTTGTTGAATGACAGCCTGCCTGGATGCATAACAGCTGGTGAGATTGTCCGCACACCGATCTCCATTAAAACAGCAGCAGGAAGTGAGGGTGACTGGATTGTGGCTCTCCGTGTAACCGTTGGGGGCTTCGGTCTTCCGAGGCAAACCTGCCTCACCGGATTGAACCACAGGTGGCTGCAGTGGTCATCCCAGATGCTGCTGTGGCTCCTCCTGACTTGGTTTCTATTCCAGCAGCCTGCCCTGACCCCTGGCCCCACAGGCCCCTCAGGAAATGCTCGTCTCCTCCCCATGTCCAGGTCTGATCTTATGGAAGAAGCCACCTGCAAGGGGCTTTCTTGTTCGTCTGTCTAGGAGCCACCGGCCATAGTTCCTGCTAGGTCAGAAGCAGGGGCTTTGTCATCTCCGTGTCCCAACATCTGGCACAGTGTTGGGCATCTACCAGATGCCCACTGCATGCTGTTGGCATCAGAACAGTTACACCAAGTGCTGAGGGTAGTCGGGCTCTCGGTGGTTCTCGAGCTGCACGGCTTTAATGATGAGCAGCTTTCTGCACTGTGATACGCACTCTTCCAACGGGGGCCTGGGAAGTGGCGGGGAGTCAGCCTTCTGGCTGGTCCCTTACATCTCACATTAGATAGGGTGACGTGGAGGCTCAACTTGTGATCATCAAAAGGGGGAGAAATAACTCCTACCTCATCTGATTGTTAGGGGGATTGAGAGATAATGCATTTAAAATACTCAGCACAATGCTTAGACCATAGGAAGTTTTCAATAACTGTTAACTATGCATTAGTCATTGTTAGCTTTTGTTCTACTATTCTAGCCTCTCATATATATATATATTCACTACTGCAGGTTGAGTCCAAGACCTTTGCACCAAACTACATCCCCAGCCAACTCCAGATTTAGCTTACATCTTTTTTTTTTTCATTTCAAAACAGGGTCTCATTAAAGTAATGCACTAAACAGAAGGGCCTACACCTTGGACCCCGTGTAAACCCACTATACCCCCCGTCCCCTTGGGAAGTGAATGCTTCCTAAAATAAGCGGATTATGACAGGCATATCCTGGTTAATTCATAATAAGGAGCAGAATTCCTGCAGATGGAACCACAAGAACAAAGGCTTCCCGGTGAGAACAAAACACCCCTCCCTTAAGGTGGTAAGAGATGAAGTGTTTGCCTAACAAGGCGTTCTGCTTCTGCAAACCCGAGCCTACTGAAATGGAATGTCCTTTGTGCTGCCTCCCTCATTTACTGTCATTGTGGTCTTCGCCTTCAAAAACCACTAGAAATCTTGTCTGATATCAAGAGCCTTTGGGGCACGAGGCCACTCTGGATCACCTGCTAATTAAAGGACTCTTAGTTCAGACTGTCTGGCATGAATTTTGTCTTTCTGGGGTAAATATAACATCGCAAGTCTTTTAAATGGTCAGACTGGGCTCAAATTCACAATCCTGCTTCCGCCTCTCCGGGTGCCAGGATTACAGTCCTGTGCTGCACACCTGGCTCATTCCTGTTTTCTGCTCTGTAAATCTGTACGTTGCTGTATTTCATCTCTTTTTTGAGCCTGAGTAGTTTCCATTGCAACCCCTGAAAAGAAAAGGTCTCTAGAAAAAGTAATGTTATAAACACTATGGAGTTGCCCAGGGAGGTACTGAGGAAGAAGTTTCATAGCTCACCCTACCTGGAGAAGGCAAATGCTTATGCAGAATAGATTTCATTAAGTAAATGTCCTTTCCTCCATATCTTTTCTCTGTTCACTTTAATCAAATGGACCCAAAACTTAAAAAGCTAATAATGAAAAGCTGCCCTTTTGCTTTTTTGTGTGCATGTATATTTAGCTAACAATTATTTGCCACATGTTTGGGGAATAATTCTTGACACCTCTAAATCTAGAGGACTTACTTTCTAAATGCATTGACAGTGCTTAGCATATAAAATTGGTTCTAATAGCTTTTGGATTATATCTTTTAAATAAAAAGTATATCAACTAGGCCTAAAAACAGTATTTAATCCAGTATTTTAATATGTCCATAACACTAAACAGAAAAAGAAAGTTATCTATGAACCAGAAGGAAATGATTGAAGTAGAATTGCCAACCGCTCACATAATCACTGCAGCAACTGAAAAGCTAAATGAAAGTGTGTCTGTATATATAAAAATATGTTACCTGTCAGATGCCAAAATTTCTGTTTCTTACACGTATAACAAGTATGTACTGAGTGGCAGAGAAGCCCTGGGCACTGTGATAGGCACGGAGAAACTAAATGTTAAGAGAAACTGCCCTTGTCTTTGAGGGAAAATGTTGCCTCATTAACTCACAAATAAGCAAAGTATAATGCCGGGTTATCGGTGCAATGTGGAGAACTCAAAAAGAGTGAAGAGAAGGGTTTCAGGCCAGCCTGGGGGCAGCTTCCGTCAGAGGTGACTCAGCTGGAACCGAAAGATGAAAAGGAGCTCGGCAGACAGTGGTGAGGAGGGAGAGGCTGCAGGGGGGCGGGGAGGAGAAGCCGAAGGTGCAGAGAGGGCTCCGGTCAGAAAAGCAGGAATTGAAGAGGGTGTGCAGAACAGATATGGGGAGAGAAGCACACTCATAGGCAAGGGAGATGGATTGTGCTGAGGGGAGAGTTTGACTTTGAGAAGCCCCAGAAATGCTTACGTAAAATCATATTGCAGAACAGACTCAGAGGAGGAAGTACAAAGTTTTGAGAAGTTGAAACGAAACTGCTTATATACTCAGTCTATGACTCCAATACTCAAGTGAATTAACTAAACAGTATAAGAGAATTCCTACTGGTAGCTGAACACAAGAAAAACATAAAAGTCCAGACCTTTACTACACACAAGCAATAGTCTATTTAAAAAGGCAATAAAAAAGGATAATTCACAAGAGGAACAAAAGAACATAAACAAGTCATGCTTATTTTTTAAAAACAGGAGCAATTTTGTTCTAAGTTACTCTATTAAATCAGCGAGCTTCTGACCAAAATCCCTATAGCATTCTTTAATGGAAACTGCTGATCTCATTCTGAAATTTGTCTGGACTTATAACTGCATAAGGATAACCAAGAAATGTTCGTAGAAGAAAGAATAGTAATAGGGAAATTGTCCTATAAATATCAGAGGTCCTATAATGTTACCAAGAGATGCAAAATAATATGATTTAAATCTTTAAAACACAATTTTAACAAACACCAAAATATTTCTAAGACTTAAGTCAATTTTCCTAACTTATAATTCTCTAAGAAACAAATATATGTATACACTGAAAAATTCTTTAGGTTAAGTGACAGTAAGTAAGATTGTAGGGACTATTGTGGGAACAGACTCGTTGGTACAGGCTGGAGCCTTCAGAAGCAAATGCTGACCTACAGTTTGTCTTAGAGAATACTTACTGAAGATTGATACCTGGGAAAGAAGACAGGGCTGCACAGAAAGAGAAAAGAATCAACCTCCAGGGCCAGCATGTCAAGTGCCTCCCCACAAGGCATTGTGGGAGTTACATGGCCCCTCAGAGGGTGTCAGCATATGACTATTCATTAGATGCGAATTACCAAGCACAATGAGACAAGAGCACATACCCAACAGAATAGCTAAAATCAAAAAGGTGACAAAGCCAAGTGTTGATGAAGATGTGGAACAAAAGGACCTTCCACATAGTTCTGGCAAAAATGAGAACTGGTTCAGACACTTTGGAAATTGACTGTATCCTGAACACATGACTCAGAAATTCTTGTCCCAGTTATGTACTCAGCAGAAATCTTTGCATATGATCCAAAGACGTGCTCAAAATGTGCCCTGCACCATTTATTGAAATAGCCCCTCAATGTCCATCAGTACTAGAGCAGAAGATAAACCACAATACAGTCACAGAGTGAACCAGCACAGTACTGAATGCTGCTACACGAAGCAACAGGGGTGAGTCACACAGTGTAATGTGGAACAAAAGAAGCCAGACACATACTCACAAAAAAAAAACACGCTGTATGATTGATTCTGCTTTTATCAAACTCAGACAAATCATTCTAAAATGATAAGCATACAAGTACAAGTACCTTGTGGGGAGTATCAAGAAGGGTTTGTGACCTGTTGATAAAGTTCCTTCTGGAGCTGGGCAGGGGTTCGCCTGAAGCCACCCCAGAGCCTACACTAGGTCTGGCATTCTTCTCCGTGTGTACGTCTGAGTTTCTCCCTGACAAACTGCCCCAGACACAGTGACTCTACACAATGAATGTGTATTATTTCAGCATTTCTCTGGGTGAGGAACTAGCTGTGGATGAACTGAACGATTGTGGCTCAGAGTCGCAGTGATCACAGAGACGCTGTCGACTGAGGCTGCTGATGTCTCGAGGCTCTGCTGGAGTCTGCTTACCATCTGTATAATCTCAGTGACATCCTGTCCTGCCAGGATAGGGGTGACTGGCGGCATGATGCCAGGAGCAAGAAAGGCAGACCTGAGCAACTGGCGCAGTGACGCTGGAGTTTGGAGGGTAGAGGAAATTACAAAAAGAGCATCTACAATTGATATTGGCCCTCCACTCCAGCCAACCTTCCCTGGTCTCATGTGTCAGTCTGGAAGTGGAACTTGATAGAAAAAAGAAAGAAAGGGGGAAAGCAAACCATCACGGTGAGCAGCAGTAAGTCCGGTACCAGCAAACCTGCGTGAGTCACAGTGAGCAACTGTGACAGCGCAGAGGATGAAAAATTACCTGGAGTCAAAGTTCAGTGTAAACTCCAAGGACTGCTTCAATCCCTGGTACCAAAATAATAACAATAATAATAATAAATAAAATTCTCTGATCCTTAAACAGCTACAATTACACTGGATTATTTCTTTGCCTAAACCCTGGCAGACCACGCACTGCCCCCACTCTCTGCTCGCTGAGACCCGGCCGCTTCCCTCACCCACTGAGCCAGGCCTGCTGGCCTTTCCCACAACACCTCCTGCACCAACCTCACCTGGGTCTCCTAGCACTTCCCAAACATCTCAAGTATTGTTTGTCCCAGTTAGGCAAGTCTTTTTATTCTTGTTCTTCTTTCTGCCGAGAATTCATTTTGTTTTAAATACTGAGGACAGAACCAGGGCTTCCTGCAGCTAAGCCAGGGCCCTGCACCGAGCTACCCCCTAGGTCTCCTGGAGAACTCTCTTCTCTGCACTGTACAAGCCATCCTCGCCCGTTTCCTTGGCTGTGGAAGATGACTTCCGAGAGATCCTCGCTGGCCTCCCCAGCCACAATGCCCCTCCCATCACTCCCGGCTCCGTCACCTGACTCCCAACAAGGGACAAAAATCTCACCCCACGGTTTGTCTACCCTTGTCCCCAGCACAGAAGCTCCAGGGGGTAGGACTCCACCTGAATCCCCAGGCCTCGGAGAGTACTTGGCCCAGGAGGCCTAACTCTGACTGTTGAATGAATAAAGGGGTGATGGGCCCACAGTCCAGACGCACAAAGATTTCTGGCTGCGTTTACCCGCACATTTGGAACAGGCGGGGATGCAGTTGGTCACATCAGTTCGCTTCGATCAGAGGAGTATTTTCCATCCTTTTCTTCTCCCGCCCCTAAGAAACAGCACGAGAGTCCTGGGCTGCTCTTCCGGCCACGGAGTCAGGTCTTCAATTATTGTCTTGTGCACAAATAAGTCATTTCATGTCCAGGAGACCAGAGCCTTCTGTGGACAGGTTGTGCCCAGAACCTTTGTTTGGAGCTGTGCAAGTGTCCCTGATGTCACAAGCTGCCCCGTGCAGATGCCAGCAGGGCTGGAGCCTCGACCTCAAGGCCCAAAGTTTCTCAGAATGCAAGGATGCGGGGTGCTGCCCTAAACTGAAGCCATTCTGTGACCTGGGGGCCCGGCACCCCAGCCACAACTCCTTCATTACTTCATCCTCTCGGTCAGCTGGATCACCGTGGCAAATATCTGCTAAGCTCTGTGCACCCAGCACCACACAACGTATGTCCATGTATGATCTCATGTAAACTGCACATGAGCCCTGTGCGGACCACCGATTCCCAACCTCATATCCTCAGTTCCAAAATCCAAAAAGCTCTGAAGGCAGGCAGTTTCTGTAAGTCATTTATGAAGAAATGGTGGCACATACCTGTAGTCCCAGCCCTTGGGAGGCTGAGGCAGGAGGTTTGCCGTGACTCTGAGGCCAGCCCGGAGTACATAAGGAGAGCTTGTCACAATACAAAAGCAAAAACATAATTATAAGTCAGCTACGAGCAGACCTGCTGACTGTGAGTGATCTATTTCACTGCAGACGTGTGATGGCTGGAGAAGAAAAGCGATCAACACACCATTGGCGCAAGGTTTTATTCTAGGATTCCAGGCAGGAGAAGCCCCAGGAGGGAGTGTTCTCTGGGAAGGAAGCCCAGCCTCTGGGAAGGAAGGAGTGAGTTTTAAAATAAGGTCTTAGCAAGGGGGCCAGTCTGAGTGCAGCAAACTGCGTGAAGGAAGGAACTCGGAAAAGGGAAATGTTCTTGCACAGCAGCACCATGACTCAGGAAGTTTGGATTTTACTAGGAGAGGAAATGCGTGGGAGGAGTAAGTGGATGACCAGGCTCCCCAGCCCTCGGTGGAATCTTGTCGGTCCTTCTGAGTCTCTCGCGGTGTATTTGACTGTGAGAACCACTCCAGATCCCACTTGCGTAAGAGTGCGTGGGTCCTCTTGGACAGCTGGCCGCCTTCCTCAGGCCTGACAGACGGGAAGCCCCAGGAGGCTTTTCATCAGCCCCATCTTACAGCTGAGGAAGGGAAGACTCTGAGGAGGAGGAGGAAGCAGTCAGTGAATAGACTGACTGACTGACAAACTGTCTTCTGAAAGTCACCCCAGGTGCCTCTCTGCCGCATTTCTTGTCTCCCCAGGAGCTGATGGAGAAGCCGGTGACGGTTTCCCTGAACACTTTGTTTTCTTCCTGACAGACTTTTTAGACATGATTAAAATTCTGATGACTTTTTTACCCTTGAGAATTCTATAAAATAATAATTATTCAGAAAGAAAACTGGTTAAAGGAGGAACAGTGTTCTAATACTTAGGCCCTGTTGGTCTGACAGGAAGGTCACGGCGCCCCCCATTGGCCTCCAGGGACCAATTTCCCACTAACAAGCCTGCTTGACCCTCAGTGTACTCTCCACACTCCCCCAGGACACACGGACAAGTGTTTTCAAAGTTGCTATTTTATAAAAATTGTAAGCAGGTGCCTCTCTGGGGGCACAACATTTCAGAAGCCCTTCGTCAGTCTCTACTTCACTGCAAGCTGAGTTTGTTCTACAGACACCCCAAACCACCCACGTGCTTCCCAGATAAGCTGATTATCGCCCTAAGTTCCACTTGGATTTCAAAAAATGTAATTTTCCTGACAGCAGACACGGAGAGGTATATTAAGCCCCTTTCATCTGACCAGCCCCACTCCCTGGAGCTGTGCGGGTTATTAAATGACTTTGCCAGGAACCCAGAGGGTTGCGCAGGAACGGAGCTGCCTCGGCTGCCCAAGAAGGCACACAAGACTGACTCGCTATAAAATAACAGCAAGGTCTCCGCAGGGAATTTATTTTAAGCGCTCCATCTTACTTAGTAAGAAGCCAGCATTACTCAAGAAATCAACCTCAGTGATGGTTTTTTAAATGCTCACCGACCAAATCCTCTAAAACAACAACAAAAAATAAAAACCAGACTGGCATAGTAGTGCACACCTGCATTCGGGAGGCTGAGGCAGGAATGTTGTGAGACCAGCCCGGGCTCCATAGTGCATTCAAGGTGAGCCTCAATTACACTGTGAGACCTTGACTCCAAAACGAAAGTATTTTAACTCACAAGCAGCCTGAATGCCTTCAGTTCCTTCAGCTTAGTGAGCTCCCTTTTCCCTTTATGATTTAAACAAACAAATCTCATCTACTGGGTGGGAAACAGCGTTTCCCCACAGAATAGTGAGGATTCCAGGGGCTGCATTTCCCACCAGAGTTTCCCACTAGACGCTTGGTCATGCTTGAAGCTTTCTCTTCTCTTTGTCTTAAATTACCCACTGATCACTTGGCCTTGATTTCCGGGTAATCAACACCCTGCATACAGCAGGTTTTTCTGAAGATTTAGTTACACTGCAGTGAATCACAGCAGATTATGTTAAACGGATTATTTGAATCTCTATACTTCAGTTTCTCAAACTGACTCAAGAAACTAGGAGTTCTTTCCTCCTGAGCACAGTAATTTAGCTTAATGTCTTTTCTAGGTGCAGCCACTCAAGCTGGGGGTTATTTTTCACAGTAAAATTGTTTTCTAAGCATTTGGTTAAAGAAAATCTATTTCTTTTGCTAAAGAAATTCTAAGGCAATTTTAAACTTCCTCCACTTTTACCAAACTGCAAATAGAAAGTCCAAGTAGTTGCCGGGTATGTGAAGATCAAATACATTCCCAGCATATTGGTTGAATTCCTTTTATTCCTCAATATGTACAAAGGGCAGGGGGACATCTGAATGGGCTACTGAAGCAAAGTGTTCCATTTGCCAACTGGGGCAGGCATTATTTTGCTCACCCACTAGTGGGCGCTGTCTCCCTCAGGTCACTAGGAAGGGTCAGAGTCCCCAATCAGCTTGGGCTAATGGGACGACATAGCCAGTCCTGACTGATAAACTACAGGTGGAAACCAAGCATATCCCTTCCAACTGGCGACAGCCACACCAAAGGGCTCTGCCTTACTTTTCCATTGCTGAGACACAAGCAACAGTCTGTAGAGGTTTCAGTCCATAGCCCGCTGGCACCATGGTAGAGGAGAGATAGCTCATGGCATGGCAGGGGCGAGTAGAGAGAGATCAAGAGTGGAGGGACGGAGAGAAACCCTTCCAGGCCATGCCACCAGGGGCCATCTCCTCCAACCAAGCTTCACCTCCCAAGATCACATGGAGCTGTAAACTCCCCTGTGGACCAATCCACTCAGGAGCATCGTGCACCCGGGAACCAGGCACTTCCCTGAAGCCTCACGTCTGAGCGCCGGAGGCTTTAGGAGGACATAAACCATAGCAACATGGCGGCTGACAAGTGTCCAGGCTGAGGCTTCCCCGTCTGTCTGGATCCTGGGTCAATGCAGAGCAGGCCCACACACACTGCAGTCTGCGGTGAGCACAGTAGACGTGTATTATCACCAAGATACAAACAATAAGTCTCTTTTTTTGAAGTCATTGAGATTGGAGCTATATTTGTTTTCGTAGCATAACTATGAAAATGAGCCTGAAAAGAAACTGACTAACATCAAGACTGAGTGTTCTGCCAGTGGCCTGAGAAGTCTACTGTGTCCATAGAGCCCGGTTTACTGATGTGATTTCCTCAGAGCACGTAAATCCTGAAAGCTATTTTCAAACCCATCTGTCCGATGCAACGCTTGCTCTCACTATATTGAGTTTGTAGTCACATTGCTGGATGGCATGGTACCCGGGGGTCCTAGGCTCTTTCTGTGCCACCCAAAGAACTGACTGGGACTATTGAGAAGGAAGTTAAACGGAACAATTGAGCTGGTGTCCGTGGTGTCCAGGGTTACCCAAGGTTCCTCAAGGTTTGTGGATAGGTACATTGTAGGCTGTCCTGGACCCTTTAGTCTTTTTCTTAGTACGGTCAGTGATACGGGTGCTGGGTAGCTTCACCCCTGTCTGAGAGCGGGACGGTGAATCTTTCAGTGCCACGAGTCAGGTACATCACCCACTTGGCACATGGAGCAGGGCCTGGTGCCAGCTTGGTAGAGCCACGTGCCCACTGTCCAGTCTTATTGCATTTAAAAGCAGGAGCCCATTTTTGGATTGTCTTTAGGTTTTTCCTTAGATAATTCGTGTGTGTTCAAAGCATTGTCAATTGAAACAGCTATAATCCTTGTTTTATTCTCCAGCCTTTCTCTTTGTAATTTTTTGTACATTTTTGATTATTGGACACAGAAAAGGCTATCTCCAACAACAGGGGACTAGGGGTCTGAGAACTCAGACCCATCTCCAGCCCCCATAATTCATTTCTGTTCACAAGACCACAAGAATCAAACATTGGGATTTTCTTTAAACTCTTTCCTGATTAGCTCAGATTTCAAGAAATCAACAGAGTGATCAAAAGAACCCATAACAAAGCCTCGATTCCAGGGGGTAAAGTATTATGGCTCCTGACCCTGCATCCCCAACATTCTGTGTTGACCAGAACTATCATCTCTGCAGCTGCGTCGACGAATGATATACACATGGAGACAGGAAGTATTGCCAAGTGCATCAGAGAGTCACCGACAACCATTCCCTACAGCGAATAGGTCAGAGAACTTTCATAAACGTCATCTGCAATTTATGTCCCTGTCCAGGATGCCAGCAATTAGCACTAATCGGAAGGGAAAGACGTCCCTAAACATAGCAGCAATGTTGTGAGCCAGTCCAGCGCCAGCTTGGTTTCCAGACCCCAAGTCCGTACAACATTCCCCAACATGACCACAACAAGCAGGGGTAACGCAGTGGGACAGTCTCAGCAAGATAGCACCCAGAGCATCGCACAATTATCAGACTAATACAAAACGCAGGAAGAGAGCGGTAAGAACCTCCCTCATGTGTCCATGACAGCTGCGTTCCTGATTTATCACTGATCAGAAGGGAAATCAGGCCATTTATCTCCTGCCTTCAAGTTGTAAGAGTTTCCTATCCATGTTAGATTTAAGCACTTAGGTGCAAATAATTCGTCTTTTCCCATTTCTGTAGGCTGCTCAAGACCTGGGACTTGACTTTGTACCCTGTCTTCCGCAAGCCAGTAGTGGACACTGACCACCAAAGAGGGCTTCTCACCCCCT
>PVIR01021566.1:0-17090 GCA_004026965.1 Petromus typicus
CCTTTACACCAAGTGTAAAGGTCTTTTTCTAGACCTTTTTATTTTTATTTTGAGGCAGGGCTTGCTAAGTTGATATTTAGCCAAGGCTGGACCTGAATTTTTGATCCCTCTGCCTCAGCTTCCCAGGTGTGCATCACTGTTGTCTGGTTTATTTCATATTTTTATCTCTTACTATACTTACTACAGACTCTTGCTATAGCTTTCTCATGCTACACTTCTATAAAGAAAGAAAATCTTTGTCACACTCATTTATTACTTTAGACAACCTTAAGAATAACTGTGTCAAATCCTTTACAAAATGATCTCAATGGAATTTTGATTCAATTTGCATTAAAAATTTGATTGAATTTGCATTAAATAAGATTGAAGCACAAATCACATCAACGTTCATAAGAGCTAACCAGAAAAATTTGGTTTTCAATATGTTCAAAATTAAAAATATGTATTTGAACCTCTGGGGTACAGAAATAGATTAGCCATCAGAGCCAGTCATTAGCACAAACTCTTATTATGCATGCCCATTATTACGGTATTTCTCTTGGCTTCAGATCTACTCTGATACTGGACTTTGACCATTTGCCTTTGCCGATGAGGGGGAACCTTAGGCCCTGCAGCCACCCAGAGGAGGAACAGGGACTAACTCCTGTTTGTTCTCTGAGTACTTCCTGCTGGCTTCCTCTTCCTCCCAGCAGATCTTCTCCAGGGCTGTTGGAGCATCGTCTTCCTGTGGCAGCAGCTAAATTTAACTGCTGCGTTTTCTGAATTTGCACATCATAGAGATGCCAGACCACTGGACTGGTGGCCCTTTCTGAGAAGGTTCCAGGTCCTGGTAGTTCCAAGTTCAGAGTCCCAGCACCGAGAACTCTTGGGTTCCCTCATCCACCTTCCCCCTCTCTTTGTTCGGCTTCAACCCCATAGGGTTGCTTCTTTGTTAAACTTTCTATTTATGTATTTATTTATTTTTGTGGTACCAGGGATCAGTCTTGGGCCCTTGAGCTTCTAAGGTAGGCATGGTACCACTTGAGTTAAATCTTGGCCTACCTTTCTTTCTTTCCTCTCTCTCTCTCTCTTTCTCTCCCTCTCTCCCTCCTTCCCTCCATCCTTTCTTTTCACAGTACTGGAGGCCGAAGCCAAGGTCTTCACATTGAGCTCCATCCTCAACCCTTTTTTAATTCTGAGACAGCGTCACACTAATTCAGTAAATTGCCCAGGCTGCGTTTGAACTTCTGATCCTCCTATCTCAGCCTCCCAGGGTACTGAGATTACAGGCATAAACCATCACACCTGGATCTTCTTTTCTTGAGACAGAGTCTCGCTTTGTAGTTCAGGCTAGCCCTAAACTCACGATGTAGCCCAGGCCAGACTCGAACTCACAGCAATCCTCCTGCTTCCCGAGTGCTGGGATTATAGGCATGAGCCACCACACCCGGGATTGTGGCATGTGGTTATCAGTGCTAGGTTTACAGGTGTGAGTCACCACAGCTAGCACTGTGGTATGTGGTCACTGGGGATCAAACTTGGAATCTTGCACTTGCCAGGCAGACGCCAAAAGCACTGAGTGAAATCCCCAGCCCTCACCTGGATCTTTTGCCCTTTTGGTTTCCTAGGTATCAAACCCTTTGTATCTAAATAAATTAAGAACTATGAACATTGATATACATGTTCCCTTGAATTAATGTCATTTCTGTCGGAATAGCTGATATGATTTGTTTCTCCTGAGTGTACCTTGACTGGCACAGATATTTGTGACAGGAAGCAGATTCTCACAGATGGGTTTTGGGGAATGATCTGGTTCAGTTGTGGATTTAAATATAGTGGGGCCGGGGAGTTAGCTCAGTGGTTCCGGCGCCTGTCTTGCAAGCGCAAGGGCCCGGGTTTGATTCCCCAGTAACCACATACAATACTGGGTGTGGAGACACACACCCAGCAGCAACCAGTACCATACACCACAGTGCCAGGCATGGTGGCTCATGCCTGTAATCCCAGCACTCGGGAGGCAGAGGCAGGAGGATTGCTGTGATGTGAGTTTGAGGATGAACTCGGGGCCAGCCTGAACTACAAAGCGAGACCCTGTCTCAAAAAACCTAAAAAATAAAATAAAATAAATAAATAAATAAATAAATATAGTGAGGAACTCTCCCCAGAGAGGACTGGGGTGCTAGGAAGCCAGAGCATGCAGTGACTTCAGAAATAAGCCCACATTATCAGTGTGAATGAGATAAGTTCCAAGTAAAGCGAGTGTCTTGGGTTATGTACCAACAGTGGCCAATAGCCAAGGACAGGTGGTGGCTTTGGGGCCACTGGTACGTTTATTCAAAGAACACTGCTGGGCACAGTGGTGCATCCTTGTGATTTCAGTACATGAGAGGCTGGGTTTGAACTTGTGATCTTCCTGCCTCCGTCTTTCAGAGTGCTAGATTATAGGTGTGTGTACCATGCCTAGCTCAAGATACTGTATTTCCTTTTAAGTGATTATTAGAAGAGGAAGTAATAACATTGTAGGGAAAGATATAACTTTTAACACATTTTTTGGGCGGAACTCCAGAATGGTTGTGTAGGGCTCTTTGTCGACATAGTGGCCTTATCATGGTCACAAAGGCGTTACTGTACTCTTGCAAAAGAGACTGAGTACACAGACTGTGATTTAGGGGTTACTGTGAGTTCTTGGGAGGTATTACATAGCTTATTCTGGAAACTGTTCAGGGTTAAAGACGACTCCCTGTTCTTCACTGTGCTTTACATTGCTGCTTTTGTATCCAGTGCATAATAAAGAAGTTGTTGGCAAGCTGCTCCTTTGCCATTTCTCCTGAAACTCATCCCTGAGTGCCTCCTTTGCTTCAACAACCCCAAATTAACACCAGCATAACATGTCACTAGTTCTCGGGCCCTATCGTCTAGTAATTTTGATTAAGATAAATTAAATACAACCCAAACAGGTATCCTAATATTCACTGTGCTAACCCTTTATCAGGATCGATCACTAAGTTTGGCTGGCAGTTGCTTCCAGTAAGTTACAAATAAGCACTGCTTTTTCATACGTAGACCCTTTGACCTTTAATCTCTTTTTCTCTCAAAAAATTTTCCTACTGGATCTAAGAACATTGATATACATGTTCCCTTGTGTTAAAAGACAATACAGGGGCCAGGAATTTACCTCAGTGGTGCTACGCCTGCCTGACAAGTGCAAGATCCTGAGTTTGATATTCTGCCATCAGAAAAGGCAGGGGCAGGGGGAGGATTCGTCTCGCAAGTGCAAGGACCCGAGTTCACTCCCCAGTACCACATATCACAGTGCTAGGTGTGGTGGCTCATGCCTGTTATCCCAGTACTCAGAAGCCAGAAGCAGAGGACTGCTGTGAGTTCGAGGCTCACCTGGGCTACATAGTGACCTCAGGGCCAGCCTAAACTACAAAGCGAGACTCAGTCTCAAAAAAACAAAAACCAAAAAGCATTACTCTGGGAGACTGAGGCAGGAAGATCACAAGTTAGAGCCTAGCCTGGACAACTTTAACCACTTATAAAGAACCTCTCTCTCTCAAAAAAAGGAGCATATGATAGGCCTGCAGAGGTAGCTTAGTGTGATAGTTTCCATGGTTTTCTAGCTGGATGTCACAGAGAAGAGGTTGTCCAAGAGTTCTGGGTTCTGCTGGAAGTAGATCTGAGGATACCCATCTTTCCCTGGGTCTCCTTCTCTTCATTGTTACAGCTGTCATGGGACCTGGGTCCACAGTTCCCTTGCCCTTGACCTATTTCTCCCTCTGTAGGAGCTGTACTGTTCAATCTTCGCCAAGCTTCACTTCTGGTTCTTTTGTTTGCAGGCCTCAGACACTTTCTGCATCATCTGATTCTCCCCAAAGTCTGGCCTTGAACTCAGGTGATCCTTCTGCCTCAGCCTCCTAAGTGGCTGGCTTATTTATTATTATAGTGCTGGGGATGCAACCCAGGGCCTCACACATCCTAGGTAAGTGTTCTGTCCTTCCGCAATAACCCCAGCCCATCCCCCTTGGTTCTTTCCCTGACAGAGGCCTGCTAAACTGCCCAGGGTGGACCTGAACTCCGATTTTCCTCCAGAGTAGCTGGGATGACGAGCGTGGCTCCCCCTCTGATGATGCCGAGAGAGCCAGGTTTCATGAGGGCAAGAGAGGCCGTTTATTGCTCTGGGGCTGGCCCCCCACGTTTCGGGGCAGCCCCTCCACTACTTCCTCCCCCCATCGTCCCTGTGGAACCCTCAAGTGGCAGATTGCTGAGCTGGTCATGGAGGGAGCACATCTTCAGGTGGAGGTAATCCAGAGTGGCCACCTTCTCCCTGTAACCACAGAGCATGGGGTCGGTACTAGGGCTTTTGCACCTGGGGGGGGGTGCATGGAGAGTGGAGAGGCCAGTCCCCGATCGAAGACCTCACCCTCCTCCCATGCCCTCTGCCTCCTTCCTCACTCCGGCTTCATCTTGTCTGTCAGCAGCAGGTTCTTGGCCCGAAGGGCCTCGTCTTGGGCCAGCCGGAGGGTGGAGCTCAGGGCCTCTGCCCTGACGTGTTTGGCCAAGGCTTGGCGCTCCAGCTCCTGGGGAGAGGAGCGTGGGCACTGCTGGGCTTGCTGGACTGGGCTGGGGGTGGAGGGGGAGCTGGGTCGCGGAGGGCAAGGGGCAGGGTCCCATGGGCCCACATCCCACCCCAGAGCTTCCCATCATGCCTTGCACCTGAGCCTGACTCTGGCCTCCCAAGTTCCATCACACATTAATTTGTGTCTGCTCCAGGAAGCAAAACATTATTTGTAAAGTGGTGCCATTATCTACCCTGTATGCGATGTGTGAATGCCACCACGTGATGAACTCTGTTCCATCATTCACCATACCACACATTTCCTTGACTGAGACCAGTATCTATCACAAAAATATTCCTTGGTGCCCTCTTTGTATCCTACAATGCAAGCCCTGTATTCAGCTGTCAGTCTGCCTCATCACTGTGCTGTGCTCCTTTGCTTGTTTATCTCATACACTACATCTATCCCAGCATCTCTTAGGCCAACATCCCATAATATGTTGGATCCCCATATCCCACAATGCACATTCCAGCAGCCATTGGGCTTCAGTCTATTGTACGATGCCTCAGGAAGAGCTAGTCTTCCACTGGTCATAATGCAGCAGTTTACTATGACCAGTGGTCACTGGGTCCCCTGTCTAACCCCAATGGTCCCATATAATGCACTATTTTTCTGAAGATCTACAAAACTCAGATCCATGTTCCATGAACCTTAAGACTGCTATCTAGCTCCATGTCCCACAATGCACTGGATCCAATGTCCCATCATGCTTTGGTCCCAAGGACATCCTCCAAACTGCAGAATTGTTGGCCTCTAGGCAGTCACTAAGCTGCTTGTCTCCTCTCATACATCCGAACCAGGTCCTCTCGATGTCTGCTGCTCAGCCCCGCCCTGCCCTTCCAGCTACATGTGGGCAGTCTCCTTGTGCCCCAGGCTCCCTGCCCCTTGCCCTGCCAAGAAAGCAAAGCAGTACATGATAGCCCATGGTCCCTGGTACCAGAATCTTCTTGTGCAGCCTCTGGCAGCTGGGGCAGGCAGGAGGGGTCAGGCTCCTCTGCTTCACCTCATCCACGAGTGGGGTCAGTGCTCGCTCTAGCAGAAGCTGCAGGGACTCTGTGGACAGCTGCTGTCCCTGGCTGGAACAGAGGAGGTTGCCACGTGAGAGGCTCAGTACCAACTCCATTCCCAAGACAGCCCACACTCACTGCCAGCCTGCATCTGGCCCTGGTCCACCGCACAGTCTCTTCGACCCTCCCACACACATCAGGTGTTCTTTGGTTCCTACTCCCACGGGGCACCAGACAGCCTTTGTTTCCCAAAGGCCATCAAAAACTGGCATTTAGCTGGGTGTGCTGGCGCACATTTGTAATCCCCGCTTCCGGGGGGGGCTGAGGCAGGAGGATGGAAAGTTCAAGCCCATCTTGAGCAGCTTAGTGAGACACTGTCTCAAAATAAGACATAAAGGATGACTTTGCAGTGCCAGGTCCTTGGATTCAATCTCAAGGAGTACTAAACTAAACAAAAGTCACATTTCCCACAGGACACAAGTTCATCTGCAATTAATTAAGGGTGGTATCCCTTTATGCTCCAGCGCCTCAATGCCTCACTTTCCACACAACCCCCTGAGCAGCTGCTGCCACTGGCCACATTCTCCTCTTTCCTATGACCTCAGAGAGCACAGGCTCTCAATGCGGCAAGTCTCCTGAGGTCTGTAAGACAACCATCTTACCTTAAGGGGTGGGAAGAGGTGGGGGTTCCCCTAACACTGCAGGCCTGGCTGGTCCTTCCTCACACCGGGCTGTCCTGGCTCTGTAATATACTTGCCTCCCCTTCCCCATCGCCTTCAATGCACCTTCCTCCTGTGACCCAGATGCTGCCCTGTACCTGGCACAGCGAGCACAGGAGCCCTGCGGTGACCGGTCCTGGTTCAGAGGGTGGTCAGGTCCCCTTCGAGAGTTCTGAAACTGCCGAGCCAGCTCCTCCAGAATGGGTTTGACAGGACCCAGCCCCTCCAGTTCGGTCCTCAGGGAGGCCAGAGACACTGCTGACCGCTCCACCCTACGGTGGGATTGTAGTGATTGATATCGCTAAAAGGTCCTGGCAAGGCTCACCCACCCCAGTCCAGCACTGTGCTTCCATCTAGCCTTCGAAATTCTGCCCTGCCGGCTTTTCTGTTCTTACTAGGGGTGAGACCTATGGCCTTCCGCTTGAGCTATATCACCAGCGGCCCCTCCACCCATTTTTTTCCCCGGTACCGTAGACTGAACTGAGGCCCTTGTTCTTTTTTTTTTTTTTTTTTTAGGTTTTTTGAGACAGGGTCTCGCTTTGTGGTTCAGGCTGGCCCTGAGCTCAGCCTCAAACTCACATCACAATCCTCGTGCCTCTGCCTCCCGAGTGCTGGGATTACAGGCGTGAGCCACCTCGCCCGGCACTGTGGTATGTGGTACTGGTTGCTGCTGGGTGTGGGCCACACCCAGTATTGTTATGTGGTTACCGGGGAATCGAACCCGGGTCCTTGCGCTTGCAAGACAGGCGCTGGAACCACTGAGCTAACTCCCCGGCCCCTGAGGCCCTTGTTCTTAAGGCAGGTGCAGTACCAGGAGCTAAATCCCCCGCCCTTGGTTTTTTTGTTTTGTTTTGTTTTGCTTTTTTGAGATAAGAGTCTTAATAAGTCGTTAAGTTTCTAGGCTGGGCTGGAACCTGTCATCCTGTCTCAGCCTCTCAGAGAGCTGGTATTACAGGCGTATGCCACTGCATTTGCTTCCTCTCGGTTCTTATTAGAATCTCCATTTGTATTTAGTTTATTAACTTTGTAATTGTAATTTATTAGTTTGTTTTCTCTCTGGTTTCTCTTCAAATTGTATAAATCGCCTTTTAAAAAATTTGTTTTGAGATAAGGTCTCGCCATGTAGTCCAGGCTGGCTTCAAACTCTCCTACCTCAGCCTTCTGAATACGGAGATTACAGCCATGTGCCCAGTTCCGTTTGTATTTTAATATCTGGACTGACTCTATCCGATTCTTTCCTTGATACCATTTGTCCCCTCCCCTAGTCTTTTTACACTTGAAACACACCCCTCCCCTAATTGGCCCAATCTCTCCTTCTTTGTGTGACACGCCTCTGCCTGCAGTCTAATTGGTGTTCCTCCACGTCAGTATGTCACTGTGCGATCTAGAAGCGCCAGGCCGGCTGAAGGCCCGCCCTTTCCTCTCCAGCCACGCCCCTCTGGCTCCACCCCTCCCTCGGGCCCCGCCCTCACAAGGTGTACAGCTGGTCCGCACGGCTTCGCAGCTCCTGCAGGTTCCGCGCCGTCTGGGCCTGGTCGCACTGCGCGCGCTCCCACTGACCCAGGAAGCTGTCCAGCCTTCCACCCAGGCCGCCGAGCAGCCGCAGGGCTTCCTGCACGGCCCCCTCCTCCTGATGCCACCGTGCGGCCAGTGAGGACACCTCCCTCCTGGAGGAGCAGAGACGGGTACGTGGGGCTAGGCATGGTCACGCTGCCATCCGCCCCATCTCAGAGTGTGGTCCGGGGCTCCGGACACAACTGCTCCCCAGAATCTCTTGCACCATCACTTACGGAAATCCATGCCCTTGTCAGCTCCCCCAGCTGACGCCACCGAGGCTCCCTCTGGCCTGTCCACTCAACCTGGCACACTTCTGGGGCCTGCCCTCGCGCCAGCCCTTGCCACCTCAAACGCACCAGCCGAGGACTTCAGCCCAACGGCCATAAACTCATACATTACTTATTATAAGTCCTGCCCGGTCAGGTCACTGCCGCCACAGCATTCCCTCTTGGGCTCTTTGAGACCCTACTTTTAAAACAGGTCCTAGGATCCTCCTCCAATAGTGGCCCTGCCTACTCAGCCCAAGAGTCTCCCCTAGGCCCTTACCTTCAGGCCCCGCCCACCTCGATTTCACCAGGCCCCACCCAGACCCCGCCCACTCCTGCCGCAAAATTGCACTCCCAGGCCCCGCCCACTAGTCACTGAAGCTCCACCCCGGGAGCTGCACCTCAAAGCTCCTCCCCGGCTTCATTCTAAGGCCCCTCCCGCTTCAGCTCCGAGAGTCTTCGTGTAGGCTCCGCCCACGCCAGCTCAAAGCAACTCCCATTGGGCTCACTTCAGCCGTCTAGGCTCCACCCCCAGGCCCAGTTTGCTTCCACGAAAGGAGTTACCCTTAGGCCCCACCCACCTCAGCTCCTCTATGCTGGCTGAGACCTTGTGCAGCTCCTGCTCCCTCGTTTGGGGCGCTTCAGTCGCCCGGGGCCCCGATCCGCTGCTTCCAGAGGCCGGGCCGCGCTGTTTCGAGGCCTCTTCAGGGCTCCTGGATTGGCCGGAGCGGGCGAGTCCGGCCTCCAGCTTCAGCTCCAGCTCCTGCATCTCGACCTCCTGCCTCCGAGGCGTCTCGTCCTTCAGTTGCTGCTGGAGGTATCGCAGCTTCTCCTGGGCAGGGAAGAAGCGCCGGTTACAGTCCAGCCTCTTTCTCCTGCAGCGCCTGTACCCTAGAGCCGCCCGGGGACCCCGAGACTGGGGCACAGTACCTGCAGTCCCAGGTTGTCTCCTGTCCTTACCTCCAAGAGGGCTGAGTTCTGCTTCAGGACGTTCGTTTTGATTTCAGCATCTTCCACGGAGCGGGTCACCTTCCTGCAGTTCTCCTGGGTCAGAACACCAGGGCGGCCCTGCCTTCCCGTTCCAGCTCGAGACCCTTAGCCTCTAGTTTCCGCAGGGCTGTCAGCGTTCCCTCCCCTCCTCCTTCCTCCTCACGCCTCCCTGGCCGTTTTGCAACCCTCGCCTGCCCCAGCCCCTCACCTTGAGTTGGCTACAGTACCCCTCCAGCTCCTCCGCCTCGTGCCGCCTTCTCTCTAGATTCTCACTCAGCAGGGAACACTCGCTCTGGAGCAGGACAGGCCATGGGGAGGGGTGTCTGGGCCTGGGGTCCCCTTTCCCTTCTGAGCCTCAGGTCCCCAGGGGGGCAATGGGTGTACGGAGCAGGAAGCAGGCGCTATCCAAGGGGGAACTTAGGTAAGCTGGAGGACCAGGAAATGTTGAGAGGGAGGGGGCCTCACACCTGCAGGGTCTGCACGTGCTGGTTTACCCGGCTGGTCTTTTCCTTCAAGCTGATGATAGAGTCTTTGGCATGGACTAGTCCACTGTTGACCCCACTCTGGGGAAGAAGGGGAGACTTGTTTTAGTGGGCCTTGTTGACGCGTCCCAGGCCTAAGAAAAACTCCAGCACTGGGGCTGTGTTTACCCCTCGACCTGGCGCTGCAATGATGTGCAGTTCATAGGGGTGCTGCTTGATAGACCTACAAGTGGGCCATTTTCTTCTTGGTGTGCTGGGCAGAAAATAAATCGTGGGCCCCAGAAGGGCGCAGGGGGTGAGGTGAGTGCTCAGACACAGAGGAGACCCCTGCTGATTCCAGGCAAACACAAATACCCTTGAGCTTGACAGAAAAAGATGAACTCGGTCTGGGGATTTAGCTCAGTGGGTGCCTCACCTGCCTTGAAAGTGCAGGGTCCTGAGTTTGATCCCTGGTACAAGGAAAAAAACAAAACAAAACCTTTTCCAAAAAGATGAACTTGGCACTGGAGAATAATGGAACTCCTTGGAGGATAACTGCTCAATGAGCCACCATGCCTAGTTTATACACATCTAGTTATTCCTTACATTTAAACCTCTTGAAGTTCTTTGGCCTATTTAGCAAGCAGGGTTAAAAGGGGGAACATCCCTTGTACTCCCAAGAACACAGCACATCAGGTGGTCTTACCTGGATTTAAAGTCAGAAACTTTGTTTTAATCCATGACACCATGTGGCCGCTGATCATCATTGTGTGTGGGTATGTGTTACTAGGGATGGAATCTAGGGCTTTCACATGGAGCTGTATGCCCAGCTCTTATTTTCTTTTATTTTGAGACAGGGTCCCACTGCGTCATTAAGTTATCCAGGCTGGGCTCAGCCTTGTGATCTTCCTGCCTCAGCCTCCCAGACTGCTTGGCTCACAGGCATGTGCCATCATGCTTGGCTTATCTCCAAAAACTGCTTTGTAGCTCCTGGAAAGCTATGGTTCCAAGGGGATAAATGTGGCAGAATCTATTCTCCCTGCATCCACAGTTATAAAGACTTCAGCTTGCCACATAACTTTGTAGCCAGCAACTACATTAACAAGCTCCTTGCAGCTTTATGTGACCATATGATCGATTTCAGCCAGTGGGAGTAACAGGGCTGGAATGTCTGTACTAGATGACATATCAGAAGACTGTGCTTGGCTTCCGTTTCTCTTTTTACTTTCTTTTTTTTTTGAGACAGGGTCTCACTTTGTAGTTCAGGCTGGCCCTGAGCTCAGCCTCAAACTCACATCACGATCCTCCTGCCTCTGCCTCCCAAGGCATTACAAACGTGAGCCACCACACCTGGCACTGTGGTATGTGGTACTAGTTGCTGCTGGGCGTGAGTCTCCACACCCAGTATGGTATGTGGTTTACTGGGGATTGAACCCCGGTCCTTGTGCTTGCAAGACAGGCGCCAGAAGCACTGAGCTAAATCCCCGGCCCTCTTTTTACCTTCTTAATGGATGACATGCGATGGGGAGAACAACAGCCTAGACAGGACAGCAACCAAAACACAGAAGCTTGCTGCATTTGAAGAGCAATACAGTTCTGCCTGTTTAGACTTTTGTATGAAAAACAGGCTGTTTTGCTTACACCAATACCTTGGTTTCTTTGACAGTTACCAATGTAATACACAAAAGGAAGAACAAGTTTCCCCCCCTGAGAGACAAAGACAGCAGTACATTTTTAACACGATTGCTTGGAGAACAGGTGTGATAAGATTGTATATGGGAGATGACAATCAAATGATTCAGGAAGAAACTCCAAAATTTCACCCCTCCATGAAAACATTGAGAAACCCTTAAGAATCAGCTTTTCACAACCCAGAAGTTAACCAAATTTTTGTAGCAACTCAATGACTATTTTTTTCAAGAAAAAAGGTGGCTTGATAAAAACTGCAAGATCTGTGGAATTTTAAGGTACCCTAGGCCAGTGGTGGCGAACCTATGGCACATGTGCTGCAGAGGGCTGTTAGCATTGAAAGCTCTAAAAGGTTCGCCATCACTGTCCCTGGACTCTTGCTCAGCAGTACCCTTGGAAAATAAAAGCTCACATTCCTTATACTAGAAGAAGCAAATATATAACTAATGTTCTTATAGAGGCTTATTCCCAAAAAGGTAGAATATAGATGCTTCCTTGAACCTCAACACAAAAAATCTGTTTTCCCCTCAGTGTTTAGCTATTAGCTACTCTTCTGCCTTGGAAAGGACATTTGTCAAAAAAGGTATATACAAGCTGGGTATTGTGATGTACACCTGTTATCCCAGTACTCTGGGAGGCTGAGGCAGGAGGATCACCGAGAGTGTCAGGCCAGCCTGGGCTACTCAAACTGAAGAGACTGGAGATAGGGAGGCCAGGGAGGCAGCTGAGGGAAGGCTAGGGCAAGGGTGGTGGGAAGGTGGCTCCTCAGCACTGCTGCAGGTCCAAGGCTGCCACGTTGTTACTGTGTTTGTTGGCATGCAATTTGAACTCCCTGTTTTGAAGCATCCTTAGATTGTAACATGTTTATTTTTGTTTTGTTTTAGGGGTTTTTTGTTTTGTTTTGTTTTGTTTTGTTTGAGACAGGGTCTCGCGTTGCAGTTCAGGCTGGCCCTGACCTCACTATGTAGCCCAGGCTAGCCTTCAACTCACAGCAATCCTCCTGCCTCTGCGTCCTGAGGGCTAAGATTACAGGTATGAACCACCATACTGGCTCTCTAACATGTTTATAATTGTTACATCATCTTCAGGAATTTTTTTTGTGGCACTAAAGGCCAAACCCAGGAGTCCTCTACCACTGAGCTATATCCTCACCCTCTGTTTTATTTTATTTTCTTTCCATGAGACAGGATCTTACTAAATTACCCACTTGGCCTAAAAAAAAAAATTGAGAAAGTGCCTCTGTGGTCCAGGCTTGTATCGAAGTCTGAGTGATCTTCCTACCTCAGTCTCCCAAGTGCTTGGGTTACAGGCATGTCCCACCACATCTGGGCATTATCTGTACTTATTATTTATGTTTATATATATATTTTATATACATACACACACACACACACACACACATATATATATATATATGTATCTACATACATATTTGCAGTATGGTACTGAATCAAGGGCTTTCACACTGGGCTATATCTCCAGCCCTTTTTATAGTTTTTGTTTTGAGATGGGGTCTTGCTAAGTCACTAAGTGGCCCAGGGTGGGCTCAAACTTGCCATTCTCCTGCCTCAGCCTCCCAGAGTGCTGGCAAGACAAGTGTGGACCACCATGCTGAGCTCCCACTGGACATTTAGGTCTTTCTCCTTCCAAATCTACACCCTTCCTGCCCCTCCTGCGGACCTGTCTGTCCCTTGGCGCCCCTCACCAGAAGTTCCTTGATGTCCGGGTCATCGACCGCCCAGGGCTGGACAGGGGTGGCTGGAGGCGCAAGCAGCGCCAGCGAGCGGCTGTCTTCCGTGATAGAGTCGGCGCCCGAGGAGTCCGAGGGCTCCACGGCCGCGGCCAGGTTCAGCAGAGACACGTTGGTGCAGCCCGAGGACCGTCTGAGGTTGAGACACCAGTGCACGGGCTCGTGCGGTGTCCGAGGCTCCAAGCTGTGGAGGGAGAGCACAGATGGAGGGCGCGGCCCCGCCTGCCTCCCGCCGCCCTGGGCCTGCCCCGGCCTCGCCTCACCGCCCACCGTCTTCGGTCTCCCCTTCCCCGAGGCCCACTATCTTCTCTCTCTTCAGCCCTTGCTGCCTGCTTTCTTCTGCCTCTTCAGTCCCCGCTTCCTGCTTTCTTCTGCCTTCACTGGTCTCCCTGTAACGGGAGATTAACATGGATCTTTAAAAAAATAAATCAATAAATAACATGGATCTCTAAAAATGAGGGTTGAAGCCAGGGTGGTGCTGCATGTCTGTTGTCCCAGCACTGGGGAGACTGAAGCAGGAGGATCACTGGAAGCTTGAGGCTAGCCTGGGGTCCACAGTGAACTCAAGGACTACCTGCACTATACAGAGAATCCCTGTCTCAAAAATAAAACAAACCTAAGAAAAAAACCCAAGAAATAACAACAACAAAAATAGAACTGAAAAAAAAATAGGAGTTCTGGAGCCTGATGTGGTAGGGACACTTGTCATACCAGCATTCAGGAATGCAGGACGAGCATGAGTTCAGATACCTAGTGAGATCCAGTCTCAAACTTTAAGAGGAGCTTGGATGTAAGCGGTAGAGTATTCCTGAGTTCAATCCCCAGGATTACAATCAATCAATCAATCAATCAGTCAATGCAAGCCAGTATTTTTGGAGCCAGACATGGTGGTGGATACATGTAATTCCAGCACTCGGGAAGCTAAGGCAAGACGATCTTGAGTTCAGCTTGGACTACGTAGAAAAAACTTGCCCCTCCCCCCAAAAAAAACCATTAAAAAGAGGAGATTTTTTAAATAGATGAGCTGTTTCTCCAGCTTCCTCATGGTAAGTTTAAATTGCACCCCAGCTCTGGTGCCAAGGAGAATTTAACACCTCCAGGCTTGGCTCTCTGTCCGGCCGGTTCCTGTCTTGGGGACCCCTGCCTGTAGCCTGCAGACAAGCTCATTGTGTACCCTGAAGGAGAGGAGGACCAGCTGCCCTCCTAAGTGGGCCAAACGAACTCATTTTTCTTTCTGGAACCTGGGATTGAGCCCAGGGTCTTCTCTGAGCTAGACCCCAGCCTTTTCTAAACGTTTACATTTTGAGGCAGGGCCTTGCTAAGCTGCTCAACTGCTTAGACTGGACTCAAACTTGCCACCCTCCTGCCTCAGGCTCCCAGAGTGCCAGTCTATGGAGGAGTCTCTCTGTGCCCACGGTTCTTCCCCAAATCTTGGTGGCAAATAGGCAAACGAACTCAGTAGGCAAACCCAAAAAGTCCAGGCCAGATTCATGCATGACCCCAGCCCCGCAGTGACACAGCTGTGTCCTGACTTCCCTCCCTCCCTTTGGGCGGCACCTTCCTCTCTACTTCCTGCTCCTTCCCACAGCCCTCTCCCCTTCCTCTTCCCTGCCGCCCTTCCACCAGCACCCTTGGTGGCACTCAGGCTCTGAGGACGTGGTACTGCCCAAGGACCACTGTGGTAGGGTGTGACAGACCCACCCGTGGAAGGACACGGCCTTCTTTTTCTTTGTGATCCCCTTGGCTGGGGCAGTCATGCCCCCAGGAGCCTCAGGGCCCAGCTGGATCCTCCTCTCAATCCTGGCGGGAGTGTCCCCAGCCTGATGGAACTCCTTAGACTGCCAGATGGTCTTCACGACCACACTCGCCATGCTGGGGGGCTGCTCCCCCAGGGAGACTCCACCACCTACGCTGACACTAACTTTGGGGTCCCCTCTACTCTTGCCCACCTCACAAAGGACCCAACTACTGGGCCCCAGCAGGGGAGCCCTGACAGGTGAGGAGACCCAGGGCCTCCCCTGTGTGCCAAAGTGGAATCTTCCAGCCCAGGATTCTAGTTCTACACCTTGGACTCCTCATTCGAACCCAGATCCTACACCTGCCAACTCCAAGCTGCCTCTACATTTCGCCTCCCATTGACCCGGGCAGAAGAGGTGAGGACTGAGCAACCTGGTCCTGGATGGGGATAACTCTCAGGAAGAGAAGGAAGCCGCCGACCCATGAGTGTTGACAACTTTAGACTATTACTGTTTAATACTCGTTCACTGTTGGTAGAGGTGACGTTGTTTCATTTAGCAAGGACAACGGGAGCTCAGTTCACAAACTTGGTTGTGTTTGTGTGGGAAAGATGGCTCTAGTCAGTTTGTCATGTGAGCCAGAGATCTGCAAACAGAAACAAATTTGGCATTTTCTGTTTGTTTTTTTGCTGTTAGTTTTGTATTGGGCATTGCACTCAGGGCCTGGAGCTTGGTGGGCAGGCTAAACTGCATTGTGCCACATTCCTGGCCCAACGCTTCTGTCTGTGAACCAAATTGTTTGCAAAGAAAAGTGTTCATAGGGAGGAGAAGAAATTAGGGCAAAAAGAAGAATCAAGATATCTTGTGTACAGGTACAAACTCCCTATGATGAATGTGATCATTATGTATATCTAAAATGGAACAATAAAATAAAAGTTTTCAAAATAATCATTAAAGGGCCGGGGATATAGCTCAATGGTTCTGGAGCCTGTCTTGCAAGCGCAAGGACCAGGGTTCAATCCCCGGTAACCACATAACAATACTGGGTGTGGAGACTCACCCCAGCGGCAACCAATACCACATACCAGTGCCGGGCATGGTGGCTCACGCCTGTAATCCCCCCACTTGGGAGGCAGAGGCAGGAGGATTGCTGTGATGTGAGTTTGAGGCTGAGCTCAGGGCCAGCCTGAACCACAAAGCGAGACCCTGTCTCAAAAAACCTTAAAAAAAAATCATTAAAAATACACTAATTATGTACGTACACACACATGGAAGAGTTCTAACTTTTTTAGTATGTGAAAGGTTTATTTTCGCATCATTTATATTTCCTTCTCAAATATTTGAGTAACTTACCCGTGGAGTAGAAAATAAGAAAAACAAAAGTATTCATGAACCGAGGTGGGGTACCGCTGTAGGTGAATATTTGTTTTCTCTTAACTTTCATACTATAATTATAGATCTTTTTTTCTGTGATGAAGGCTAGATTATGAGTACTTAGAGTCTGTCAATATTCTGTTTGTCTCTGACACAACTGTTGCTGATTTTGTTTCTGCAGCCAAGAGGACGCGTTGTTGCTGGTAACCGGTTTCCTCTGGATGCGAGCTCTGCAGCATCCTGGGCTCATTAAAGATGCTGCTTGTGACACTGGGAGGCAGAGGCCACGGCAAGTAAATGGAAGCGGTTGGACCTTGGAGTGGAGGAAGAAAGAAATACCATACCCAGAGGGCCTCACTGAGAAGTGGGTATTAACTAGAGAGGGCTCCACGCTGGCCACAAAGCTGGCTCTTACAATCATCCTACAAGACTCAGCAGGATGCACAAACCAACCCCCTCCAAAAGAAACCTGAGAAGACAAGGCAGCAAAACTCCCTCCTCTTTCAAGTGCAACCCATGGGGCACTTAAGAGAGGAAATTAAAAGTCACACAATGCAATCATTCAAAAGATTAAGGAAGGAAATAATAAAACAGACCAATAACGTGCTTGGCACGCTCACAGGAGATAGAAGTACACAGAAAATGGGCCAAGTAGACAGAATGATCCAACGTCTACAGAGGAAATAACAGAAAGCTAGCAGAACTAAACACAGCGCTGTAGAGCATGAGTGAGTAGCATGGAGCCAGATGTGGTGGTGTACACTTTTAATGCCAGCACTTCGGAGGCTGATGCAGGAAGATCTCCTGAATTTGAGGCCAGTGTGGGCCATATAGTGAGTTCAAAGGCAGCCTGAATTATACAGTGAAACCCTGTCTCAAAAACAAAAAGCAGCATAGATAAGAATTACAGTCCATAAAAAGTTCCAAATCAGAATTCGGGAGA
>PVIR01021566.1:17190-29433 GCA_004026965.1 Petromus typicus
AAAAAAAAAAAAAAAAAAAAAGAGTTCAAGGTAGCGAGGGATATAGAGTTAGAGCCTTTCTAAAAAGAAGAAAAAATTAGGAGGAAAAAGACCATTCATAATACCCCAAGAAAAATTAAATACTTAGGAATCAATTCAATTAAGGTAGTGAAAGAGCTCTACAATGAGAACTAAAGTACTTTGAAAAAGGAGATCTAAGAGGACAAAAGAAATGAGGGTCAGGCTAGGGAGGTTCTTCAGGGGTGCTGTGCCTGGCAAATGCAAAGTTCTGAGTTCGATCCTTCATACCACCTAAAAAGAAAAAGAAGAAAAAAAGAAAATGGAAAGGCATCCTGTGTTGCTGGAATTCTAGCTTATTTGGGAACTATTGAAGGTTGAAGATGACTTGCTGTTTTTTGTTGTGTTTTACATTGCTACCTTTGTATCTATTGCATAATTTAGAAAGTTGTTAAAAGACAGATCTGGTTTCAGTTCCCTGAGGTTGTTCCTCCTGCTATTTCTCTTAAAACTCATCCCTGACTGTCTCTTTTCCTTCAATGACCCCAAATTAACACCAACATGGAATGACAGAGCCAATAGGGTCAAAATGATTGGACTTCCAAAACTGAAACACAGATTAATGCAATCCCAATGAAAATACTAACAGCATACCACACAGAATTACAGAAAACAATCCTAACGTTCATAGGGAACCCACAGAGACCCAGAGTAGCAAGAGCAATGCTGGCAGCAAGAGTCAAGTAGGAGATGTCACCATTTTGGACCCCAAGTTATACTGCAGAAATATGAGGAGCAGGGGGACAGAACAAAAGGTGCAGCTACAACCCCAGGCACATGCAACTGTGTGGTCTTTGACAAAGGGGCCAAAAACATACACTCCAGGCAAAAACTAAACTCAAACCAGACATGGTGGCACAGCTTGTCACCCCAGGACGCTGGAGGCTGGGGCAGGAGAATCCCCGTGAATTCAAGCCCAGCCCGGGCTACATAGGGAGACCTTTTCTCCAAAGAAAAGTTTTGCCCATTTTTCTAGCATTCCTGGGAACTGAACCCAGTAGTTATGCACTGAGCTATATCCTCAGGCCTTTAAATTTTTTTTTCTTTAATTTTGAAACAGTTGGGCATGGTGGCACATGCCTATAATCTCAGCACTTGGGAGGCTGAGTGTGGTAGGAGGATTGTCACAAGTTCTAGGCCAGTCTGGGCTTCATAGTGAGTTCAAGGCTATTTTGAAAATAGAGGGAGATCCTATCTCAACAAAATAAAACAAAACCCTTCCCCAAACACCTTATTTTTGGAGACGGTCTCACTAAAGTAAACTTGAGATCCTCCTGAGTGCCTGGATCCATATACCACTTTTACACCATCTCTTTTTTTTTTTTTTTTTTGAGTCTTTTTTTTGCTTTTTGTAATTCAGGCTGGCCCTGAGCTCACTATGTAGCCCAGGCCGGCCTTAAACTCACAGCAGTCCTCCTGCTTTTGCCTCCCAAATGCTGGGATTACAGGCATGAACCACCACACCTGGCACTGTGATGTGTGGTACTGATTGCTGGTGGGTGTGAGTCACCACACCCAACATTGTTGTATGTGGTTACTGGAGATCGAACTCAGACCTTGCGCTAGCCAGGTGGACGCCAGAACCACTGAGCTAGATCCTTGGCCCATTTTTATTTTTTTTTAAACATCACATAGTGGAGAAGTTGTACATTGAGCCAGTTGTGATTATATCCTTTGGTGCTGGGTGGTGTCTTGGAGGGAGGACAGGAGGTGGGAGAGGCTTTTCCATTTTACCGTAGCCTGTCCCCTGCTGAAGGGCTGGAGCAGGCAACCAGCAGGGGCGGAACCGGCTCTGGGCTGAGTGGCCTTGTGGTGCACAAGAGCCCGTGTGGGGAGAGAGGAGGACAGCAGACGGTGACAGTGTGAAGCTGGGAAAGGCCCCACGAACTGCTGTATTTACAGGACACTGGCTTCTCGAGGAGATGGATGACAGGAGGCCAGGAGGGCAGGGGCAAGGAGGGAGCCCCGCAGGAGGCAGGCTGGGGGACAGTGCTGGCAGCTGGCGCAGGTGGAGGTGCTGGTGAGGAGGAAGGGGCCAGCTCAGGCCTGCACTCTGGCTTGGGGTTGGGGCCAGGGACAGGTGGAGTTGTGGCCAAGTGCCGGTGTCACGGATGGAAGTCAGGGTGGAGGAGACCAGCTTTCTGCCAGGAAGTTGACCTGCTTGGGGTCAGAGTCTTAGAAATTATTGGCGACTGGGGCCGAGGATTTAGCTTAGTGGTTCTGGCATCTGCCTGGCAAGCTCAAGGTCCTAAGTTCGATTCACAGTAACCACAGACAACAGTGCCCAGTGCCATGGCTCCTGCCTGTGATCCCAGCACTCGGGACACAGAGGCAGGAGGATTGCTGTGAGTTTGAGGCTGGCCTGGGCTATATAGTGAGCTCAGGGCCAGCCTGAACTACAAAGCAAGACCCTGTCTCAAAAAAAAACCTAAAAACTAAATAAATAAATAAATTGGTGATTAAACCCATGATTTCCTGGAGCTCCTGACATTCTGTTTTAACACTAGTGTTACTGCATGCCAACATTGGGGAGGCTGAGGCAGGAGGATCCAAAGTTCAAACCTGCCTGGGTAATTTGTCAATTTAGTGAAATACTTTTTCAAACAAGCAAGCAAACAATCTAATGCGGACTTGCTCAAAACTCATTTTGTTGTTGTTTTGTTTTGAGACAGGGTCTTACCATGTAGTTTAGGTTGGCTTTGAACTCACTATGTCACAGAGGCAGCTGAGTCGGGGGTGAGCCAAGAAGCAGTCCATGTTTAGAGAATCAGATGAGGTTTGGCAGCGGGGCAGAGTGGACACACTTGTCCTCCCAGTACTTTGGAGGCTCAGTGAGGAAAGTCACTGGGAGTCTGAGGCCATTCTGGGCTACCAAATAAGTTCAAGGCCAGCCTAGACTACAAGACAAGACTTCCCATATCAAAAATAAAAATAAAAACAACAGTTTGACTTGATTTTCTGACTTTTCTGTGGTGAAAAAATGATACTCAGTAGAAAATGTATTTGGAAGTTTGAATTTGGATCTTTTTCCTAGACATAGGACGGCGTCAGGCAACCCGGTGACCACTAGGGGACGCTACCAGGACTCTGCTGGGTGTGGACTGTTCATTTCGATGTTCCGTAGATCATGTGTACTCGATGCATTTTGATTGGAACATTACTCTATTGTAAGTAGAGGGATCTGTAGCACAAAATCTAATGAAATTAAGCTGTTTTGCTTTACTTTTTAATTATGTTTCCCTCGGTACTGGGTACCAAACTCAGGACCTTCACTTGTGAGGCAGGCCCCGTGTTTTTGTTGTTATTTTGTTTCTGTGGGTTTTTTTTTTTTTTTTTTTTTTTTTTGGACAGGGTGTCGCTATGTAGCACAGGCTGGCTTAGAACTCACAATGGTCCTCCTGCCTCAGCCTCCCCGGTGCTGGGATGTGAGCCACCAGAGGCAGCCCAGGAAACACGGTTCCTTGCCCTACTGAAAGTTCCTCCTTTACACCCCTCCAAGAGGACAAGTTCGAACCTCACTGCTCCTGCAGACCTTACTCTCAGAGAGAAAATGTTGTCCTCCATCTCCTGGTTTGCCCTAGGGCTTGGAATGCTCCTGGTACCCTTACAGGAAAAGACTACTGCGGTGCGTTTGTTTGCTCAGTTTGTAATGGACTTGGGACAGACGCCCTCCCTCACGTTAGAAATGGATTCTTCCTGTGTCACTCATAAAGCTGTGTGTCTACCTCGAATCCAAAATGGACTTTCCCACCCCCCTTCCTGGACACCCAAACGGACGGGTCCACGGCTCGGGAAGGGGGGTGTTCCGTCTACCTGCGGTACCCCCCCCCCAGACAGGGGGTCCTCCCAGCGCCCGGGACACACCCCCACTTAATTCCACGAATGTTTGACTTCTGAGATTAGAGTAGGGTA
This sequence comes from Petromus typicus, assembly GCA_004026965.1. Taxonomy (NCBI): domain Eukaryota; kingdom Metazoa; phylum Chordata; class Mammalia; order Rodentia; family Petromuridae; genus Petromus; species Petromus typicus. The sequence goes on from PVIR01021566.1 coordinate 21,160, forward strand.
ATGGGATGGAATTTGGTTCCTCGAGGTGACAGAAATGGAATCTTCCAGTTCCCTTTGCCCCAAATTTCTCAATAGCCTGAGGGCGTTGAAGTTCTGGTGGTTTGCGTTCCAGTCACCAAGGAACCCCCGGGGATGTGGAAGCGGAAAGGGTGCGGCCGAGCCTAGCGGATTCACCCCTGCCTGTCTGGGGTGTTGGAGTCTGTTAGTCTCGGGTTCCATTCTTGTCTGGTAGAAGAGAGAATCAAAATTTTTTGGAGACAGCCTCACTGTGTAGTCCAGGCTAGCCTCGAACTCTCTGTGTAACATAATATGGACTCGAACTCGCGATGATCTTCCTGCCTCAGCCTCCTGAGTGCTGGGATTGCGGACAAAATCAATTTTCACTTGATATTCGCTATCATGGAGGTTGTCCTAGATAAGTGGTTGAGAGGTTCTTTTTTTGTTATTGTTTTTTGTTTTTTTCTTTTGCGACCGAGGATCAAACTCAGGACATTGCGCTTGCCGGGCAGGCAAGCAATGTAGACATTGCTCTCACCAGCCCGGTTGAGAGATATATTCTTAAAATCTATATAGAGAGGGCCGGGGATATAGCTCAGTGGTTCCGGCGCCTGTCTTGCAAGCGCAAGGGCCCGGGTTCGATTCCCCGGTAACCACATAACAATACTGGGTGTGGAGACTCACCCCAGCGGCAACCAGTACCACATACCACAGTGCCGGGCGTGGTGGCTCACGCCTGTAATCCCAGCACTCGGGAGGCAGAGGCAGGAGGATTGCTGTGACGTGAGTTTGAGGCTGAGCTCAGGGCCAGCCTGAACCACAAAGTGAGACCCTGTCTCAAAAAAACCTTAAAAAAAAAAAATCTATATAGAGAAAAGTGACTAAAATGTAAATTCCAATTCTAGCACCGCTGAGCTGTGTGGCCTTGGACGAGTCATTTAGCATCTCTGGACCTCAGTTTTAACATCAATTTAATGGGACCAGTCTTGAATTAAATTAAACTCCTCTGGGATTCTAGGTCTCCGGGCGAGTCCGGACACGCCGGTTAGGGAAGCGGGGGAGGGGGTGGGAAGTCTTCCTGGAAGAGGATTTTGGGAGTCCGGAATGGGAGGGGTGGAGATAAAGAGAAAAGGAACAGAGAAACAAACGCCTGCGCAGTAGGCACCTCAAGATCCCTCGCCCTGTCCAGAGCCTTTTCTGCAGCAGGGAATTGCAGGCGTCGCTCCACCTATCCCAGCCCAGCTGAGTAACACCGCCCCACCTTCCTTCTCTCCGACAACCGCCCAATCGAGGGCGGAAGTAGGATAAGTCCGGCGAATCCTCAAGAACTGAGGGAGAGATCTGCCCGCCTATTGGCTATGTTCAACCCTCGTTCCGCCTCCTCAAGCCCGTTCCTCTGCTTTTCTTCACATCCCTCCCTCCGGTCTTGGAGAAGAGACCAGGTCCAATCAGTGTTGGTCTTGGCCTCGCCGATGGGGCGGTCCTAGGACGCGTAACCCAGCCCCGCCAGCCTCTTGGGCAACGCCCCCTCTACCCCTGCTCTCGAACGGAAATAGCTGTGTACTAGACCAATAATAACGTTGTGTCTTTGCCTTGTGACCAATGAAAGGGTGAGTTGGGGGGGAGTAGAGGCTGCGTCTGACCGGCAGTAAGAACAGCCAATGAACGCCTGAGAAACCCGGACGGCAGAGCAGTGGGGCGGGGACAGGGGCGGCACCAAGGCCTGCCAGCCCGCCCGCCCGCCTGCCAGCCCTCCCCTTCGGCCGGCTCCGCTCCTCCGCGCTGCTAGGGGTTCTTTCCGCCAGGTCCCTATCTGCCAGTCCCCGCTGCGCTGTGCCCTTTTCGGCCGAGCCTGGAGTTGACACCACCGCCATCATGCCGGCCGTGTCCAAGGGCGATGGGATGCGGGGGCTCGCGGTGTTCATCTCCGACATCCGGAACTGTGAGCTTGCAGCTGGGGGACACTGGAGACGCGGGGGAGGGGGAACCGTGGGAGTGAGGAGTTTGGGGGTCACGGAGGAACCTGGCGGGTAGGAGGACTTTGCCGTTGAAGAGTGAGAGGACGGAGGAGCCCCGGGGGGAACTTTCGGGTGGGGAGATTCAGGGGCTTGGGGTGTCATAGTACCTTCTGGGGTGGCGACGCGGTGGTGAGAGGAGTTCGGGCGGTCCGAAAGGGGAGGAGGCTGGAGGGGTTTCGGGATGGGGGCGTCTGTTCCTCTCTTGGGAATGATAGGGAAGCTGAGGAATGGTACACACGACGGGGGTGGAGGGAACCCGGTGTAGACAGAAATGGGAGGAAGTGCGTGTGGGGGGCGCCCTGTGGAGTGATGGAATGAGAAAAGGAGAGGGAACAGAGAGGAAGTGGAGCACAGGCGGCCTAATGGGGTCGGCCCGACGCCCTGGACGAAAGGGTGTCCTAGAGGGGAAGGGGCCAGGTAGGTCGCTGAAGCTCCTCACCAGTGGCATTGAGAACTGTGAGAGGTAGAAAATCTGGGGCTCGAGAGGAGAGATGGGAAGTGGGGAGACTACAGAGGATGCCTCGTGAGAGATGAAGAGGTTCCAGAGTCGAGGGTTCCTGAAGAGAACGGTGGAGGACAGCGGTGAGCAGGCTGTACGGGCCCCTCAGAGGGAAGAAGGGGCTCGGGGAGCACAGGGGTGCAAGTGTACAGTCAGGAGAGCCTTGCCTGGGACCTGGGGGCAGGAGAGGACGAGGCTGCAGCGTGGGAGCTCCCAGACCTCACGGTAGAGCTCTGGGCCTGAGGACGTCTGCTCCTGTTCCTAAGGGAGATGAGAGTTAGGGATCCCAGCAGGCCTGGCTGCACCACAGCGACACAGGCCAGGCAGTCCCCAGCAGGAAGAGCTGTGTGACCCTGGGAGGCCTGGCAGCAAGTCAGCTCCCAACTTCGGGGAGTGATTGTGGGTGTGTGCAGCTGCCGCGTATCTGCACAGGCTTTGGGGTCAGCCAGACCTGACTCTGCTGTCCATCTATGTGTGACCTTGACTGTGGGGATATCACCTCTGCTTCCTCGTCTGTCGGGAGGGACTCCTAATGGGACTATCTTGAGGATTTGCTGTGATGCGTGCGTGAGTGGGACCCTTTGTACATCCCAGACCTGACCCAACTGGACCCTGGCTGTTGCGATCTGGCCGGATCTGAGAGGGACTCCTGACTCACTGCTTATTTTAGTTTCCTAACCTTGGAAGTATCTGGCACATAGTAGGTGCTCAGCAAATAGGAGGGATAGAAACTGTTGGGTATGAGTTGGAGGAGGAGCTGTGGGGATTACAGTCTGGCAGTGGGGACTGTTAAAAGTAGCTGTGCCCTTCCTCTGATACTTCCCAGCAATGTGACCCTCAATGAGTCACATCACTGCTTTGAAGCCGTGCTTTTTGGCCTGAAAACTCCACTAGCAGCTGCTGCTTCTGGGGGAGAGTGAAAGAACCCAGAGATAGTGATAAATGGTACAGTGTTGGCCAATGGCTGGTCCTGTGGAGAAAAAGGGAGGACGGAAAGGGGAGGAGAAGGAACCAAGATTCAGAGGAAGACCCTTGCAGAGGAGGTGGAGGTGACCTCTGGGGGTGGGAGACCTATGGATTTTGGAGGAAAGGGTTGAGACAGCGAGATGGTGCATTCAGAGTTCCAGAGTCAGTTTGCTTGGTGTGTGTATAAATAGGAGGAAAGAGACATGTGGCTGGAGCCAAGCAAGACAGAAGGAGAGGGGACAGGAGGTAACAGGGCTCTGTGGCCGTGGTGAGCGCTTCCGCCTTCGTTGAGTGAACTGAGATCTGCCGGACTCGCACAGAGGGAGGATGCGACCAATTGATGTTTTAAAATAATCCCTCTGGCTGCTGTGAGAACAGACTCGAGAGGTCTGGGTGGAAGCAAGGACCAAATTAGAAGGGTGTTGCAGGCCTGCAGGCGACAGTGTTGGCTGGCTGGGGTGAGGGGGACTGCAGAGAAGTGCTGGGCCTGGGGAAGGAGGAGAAGACAGGCAAGGCTACTGCAGGCCCTGGAGGGAGGCAGGAGGAAAGGAAACTCAGACCATGGCCCTGGAAGTAGTTCAGTCTCATGACACAGGGCTGGAGGAGCAGTACGTGTAGGACAGATGTGTCCATCACTTGCAGGGAAAGGGCTGCATGCACACTGCAGCGGCCTCACAGACACCTGTGGGAGGGTGCTGTGGCGAGGTTCGTGACAGCCGGCATGTGGAGCCAACCCCAGTGGCCGCCCATTGACAAATACCCAGAACCGTGTGTCCTCGCTGCGGAGTAGTATTCAGCTATGAAAAGGAACGGGGAAGCTACACATGACACAAAACAAGGACTTGACAGCACTCAGCCTGTGAGAGGCCTGGCCACGAAAGACCAGAGTGTCTTTCCAGGTAGATGGAGCATCAGAATTGGCAGGTTTGGGGACAGAAGTGACTGGTGGCTGCCTGCTGAGCAGGGACATGAGGAGTGATCACTTGCAAAGGTAGGGTTTCTTTTAAGGTGAAGGAAATGCTCTGGAATTAGATAGTGGTGGTGATTGAACAACACCATGATTGTATAGACTGCTGAATTGTACACTTGAAAAGGGCAAATTCTGCTGGGCATAGTGGCATGTGCCTGTAACTTTAGCTCTCTGGGAGGCTGAAGCAGGAAGATTGTAAGTTTAAACCCAACCTGGGCAACTTAGTAACTTAGCAAGACTGTATCACAAAATTTAAAAAGAAAAAAAAAGGAGGGAGGAGCATGGGAACACAGCTGAGTGGGAAAGCCCTGAGTTCAGTCCCTAATCCTGGGAAAAAAGGTTAGGGGTGGGGCAGGGGATTTGGTTCTGTGCCTGTCTTACAAGCGCAAGGACCCGATCCTGGTGACCACATACCATACTGGGTGTGGAGACTCACGCCCTGCAGCAACCAGCACCACATACCACAGTGCCGGTCGTGGTGGCTCACGCCTGTCATCCAGCACTCGGGAGGCAGAGGCAGGAGGATTGCTGTGATGTGAGTTTGAGGCTGAGCTCAGGGCCGGCCTGAACTGTAAAAGCGAGACCTGGTCTCAAAAAAAAAAAAGGTTAGGGGTGAACTTCATGTACGTGAACCATCTCAGGGGTTTAGAAAGCAGGGAACATCTGTGGCTGTTGTAAGGCCAGAGAGGAAGAAGACCACAGACTTGAGGAGACAGGCCGTATCCGGGGGCAGAGTGCACACCAGGCTTTGCTTCACAAGACACTGGAGCTGCTGAGCCAGGATGTGGAGGGAGCCCAGCCACAGGTGGTCAAGGCGCTGTGAAGCTGAGGGATGGCAAGTGCAAAAGGCCTGGGGCCCTTTGCTGAATTCGCCCAGGCTGGGCTGCGTGGGGTATGAGGTGGGGGCTGTCCCACACTGGGGTGGGTGTTGTGGTGGAAGCTGGGCAGAGGTGTGGCTAGTTCTCCTGAGAGCAGGGGGTTGAGAAGGATGAGGAGCAGAGAAGTGTGGTCCATGGCTCGGGGCCGAGTGGGGCTCCAGGAAGGGTGGAAGGCAGGCTCTGAGGGGTGGGTAGGGAAGGGCAAATTCTCCTGATAAGAAGGGGGAGAGGTTGGGGCCGCCTGGGGCGGGGTGCTGTCCTGCTGGAGCCTGGCTGGAGGAAGCCTTTTATCTGGGAGCAGCTGCTGGGCCAGCTTTGCCAGCAGGGCTGCCGCCTATCTGAGGCCCTGGTCCTGCAGCCCATGCCAAAGTTTGCAGAGCAGCGATGTGGGGGGCCTGGCACCCTGGGAACCTCTGCTAGAACTTGCCCTACTCCAAAGCGACCTGTTGTGTGAGTGACCTTCCCTCAGCCCCAAGAACTCAGGCCCCAGTCTCCACCTCTTCTGGTTCCTCAGCTGTGCCCACTGCAGGTCCTGGCCTTTGGGGGTTCTCAAGAAGTGTTTATTGATTGCATAAATGAATGAATCTAGAGTGTTCTAGGTGATGGGGCCACAGGAGTGAACCAAAGCTCCTACCCCCTGGTGTTCAGTCAGAGAATCAGCATCCAGACAGGTGCCAGGAGGTGCTGGGAAGAAACTAAAGCATGGAAGGGGTGGGGCTGCCTTCGGGAAGGTGCTGTCACCCAGGCTGCTTCCTCACCAGAAAGGTGGTGGGGTGCACCTGTTGACAAATCGGGTGAGTCTAGCTCTGCAGCCATACAGCCTGTGCAAAGGTCCTGGGGTGAGACTAGGCACACTAGCTGGTGTGCCTAGCAGTGCTGGGAGGGAGGAGGAGGAAGAGGAGTGGGGATGTGGCTGCCACCATCCAGGGCACTCAAGCAGAGAGGGGCCAGGCGGATGTGCAGGCCCTCTCTGGTGGACTATAGTAAGGACTTCATTTTTACTTGAGCAGCTGGGAGGTCTGAGGAGGTTTGGAGGTGAGCAGAAATGAAATGTGACTGGAGGCTCCACTGGGTTCCTCTGGCCACCATGGGAAGAGCAGGAAGGCGACTGAGGGCCACCTTGGCATGGTTCCAGTGTGGTGCACCTCGGGGTGCACCTTGGAGAACTGGGTGGACAGACCCACGCCAGCCCCACCTCCTTCCCGTGGGTGTTGGCTGGTGGCCTTGGTTCCTGTTCACATCCCTTGTGCCAGTATCCTGGGGCACTGCCAGGACTGTAGCCGTGCACAGCACTGCCCTCAGGGTGCAGGGGACGAGGCCAGGAGACAGGGTTGGAGCCCAGCTGCCGAACACCCTTCATGATCCTGTCTCAGCTCTGGCCTGGAAAGGGAAGGACAGAGAATGGTTTTTATTACTTAAAGAGAATTTCTTTTGTCACTCGAGGTTGGCAATGACATTGATAATGTGGGCAATGTCTGACCAGTGCAACTTAGTGATTCAGTGAGACCCTGTTCCAAATGAGTGAAGAAACCAATGAATAAGTCAGATGAATATGAGCTGGGGTTGTAGCTCAGTGGCACAGTGTCTGCCTGGCAAATATGAGGCTCTGAGTTACCAAAAAATAAAAAAAGATCAAAACAATAAATATATTTTAAAAAGGGCTGGAGATGTCATTTAGTATGAAGGCTTTGTCTGTCCTCAGTATCAAAAAAAAAAAAAATCTTAAAATGATTCAAAAATACAGATCTCCAGCTAGCAAACAGCATCCATTTTTGAATTTCAATTTATTAAAATAAAAACTGAGTGTGGTGATGCCTACCTGGAATCTCAGCACTTGAGAGGCTGAAGCAGGAGAATTCCTGTGAGTTCAAGGCCAGCCTGAGCTACATAATAAGTTGAAAACCACCCTATACTACATAGAGAGACCGTGTCCCTAAATGGTCAAAATGATAAATAAGATAAAACAAAAAACATTGCTCCTGATGGCAAGTGCAAAAGGCCTGAATTTGCTGAATTTGTCAGCACTAGCCCCATATCCAGTGCCCAGGAGTGCTGTGGTGTCCAGGGCTCCCTGTGTGGTCACAGCTGGCCCAAAGTGCTCTGACCTCTGTGATAGTCATGCATGTGGGCACTGCCCGCACCTCTGCAGCCAGGGTAGTCTGGCCCTGCCTGGGGTTACCCTCAGTACCCCAGTGTTCAGCTTCATGCTTGGTAAAGGTGGTATCTCCCCAGGCAGTTCCCTGGCCCTGTCAATTTTGCCTTCAGAAAGGAAGTGGCCTACTGCACATTGGCATGTGGCAGACACAGGCAGGGCCCTGCTGCCCTGTGGTCCTCCAGCTCTCGGAAGCCTACGGGCTGCATGGTTGGCCCTGCTGCTACGCACCCCTTTCCCAGCACTCTGATACCTGAGTCCATTACCTCCTGATGGCCCCAGTGTTCCCGGGTGTTGGCACACTCGGTTCCCCTGGCCTGGCCATACCAGGCTCATCTCCAGATCCTCGGGCCGCAGGACCATTCCTCTCTGGGTTGGGGTCCAGCTCCCAGCCTCCCCTGTATAGCATTCCCTTTGGTCGAGCACCCCCACTGTCCCTATCCCTTTCCCCTCTAATCCAGCAACTCCCCAAGGCAGGACACATTCGACTGATTTTTTTTTTTTTTTTTTTAGGTTTTTTGAGACAGGGTCTCGCCTTGTGGTTCAGGCTGGCCCTGAGCTCAGCCTCAAACTCACATCACAATCCTCCTGCCTCTGCCTCCCGAGTGCTGGGATTACAGGCATGAGCCACCACGCCCGGCACTGTGGTATGTGGTACTGGTTGCTGCTGGGCGGCAGTCTCCACGCCCAGTATCGTTATGTGGTTACCAGGGAATCGAACCCGGGCCCTTGCGCTTGCAAGACAGGCGCTGGAACCACTGAGCTAACTCCCCGGCCCTGATTTTTTTTTTTTT
>PVIR01021567.1:0-29128 GCA_004026965.1 Petromus typicus
GGTCCTTGCGCTTGCAAGACAGGCGCCGGAACCACTGAGCTAACTCCCCGGCCCCGAAAAAGTTTTTAATTTTTGTTATCCAACTTTTTCCACTGCTTTTGGTATTATTTTATTTTATTTTTAAGGTTTTTTGAGACAGGGTCTCGCTTTGTGGTTCAGGCTGGCCCTGAGCTCAGCCTCAAACTCACATCACAGCAATCCTCCTGCCTCTCCCTCCCAAGTGCTGGGATTACAGGCGTGAGCCACCACGCCCGGCACTGTGGTATGTGGTACTGATTGCTGCTGGGGTAGAGTCTCCACGCCCAGTATTGTTATGTGGTAACTGGAGATCGAACCCGGGTCCTTGAGCGTACAAGACAGGCGCGGAAACCACTGAGCTATATCCCTGGCCCCGCTTTTGGTATTATAATTAGGAAACCAGTGCCTAATCCAAGACCACAAAGAGTTAGGCCTAGGTTTTCTTTTAAGAGTTTCATAATTTAGCTCTTACAGTTAGGTCTTGGATCAATTTTTGAGTTAATTTTTTCTGTATGGCATGCGGTACGCATGTAACTTCATTCTTTTGCACACCGATACCTAATTATCCCAGAATCATTTGTTGAAAAAGTTGGTTATTTCCCCAAGAGAATTGTGTTGGCCTTTAAATTGAATATCATTTAAGGAGAATTCATTTCTGGATTCCCTCATTATATTTCAACGATTCACATACTGCTCGCTCACTTAAAAAAAAAAAAAATGAAAAAGACACTAACGTTTTTAACCGACGCCTCTGGGGGCAGGGGGTGGGGTGGGGAACTAACAGTATGCGCAGGCGCACTGACCTATCGCAGCCAATTGTAACAGCAAAGCTTGACTCAGGTCTCAGCTGCCAGGTTCTGGACCCCAGGCTGCGGGAAGGCGCAGCAAAAGGAGGGGATTAAAGTCGCCCCCACTTCCCTGACTGTACTCCTTGGTGCTTGGAACTTCTGGTTCATTGCTCAGCACCCCTTAAAATGACCTGCTGAAAGGCTCAGTCAGCTGCCCCGAGGCCCTGCCCCGATCTGAAGGAGAAAACGGCCCCTACCAAAAGGCTGCCTCCTTGATGGCACGACTAGGAAGACGGCAGCGGGCGTAGGGAGCCTTCCAACACCCACCCCACTTCCTGGCTCCAAACACAGGCCGCACCTGGGCACTGCATACTGCTGGGGACATGTGGGCAGGAAGAGGACAGACTTACAGCACTTACGGGCCTGTGGTACCCAGGCGAGGTCAATGTGACACACAGGGTCCGTTTTTCTGCCCTGTAGGCCGCTCAGAGGGGAGTCTTGTCCTTCTGGGAAGCACTTTCACTCCCCAACCGGCGTAACTCCCAGAACTAAGTTACTGCTACTCAGTGCTCAAACAGGGCACCTAGGATGAAAACCAGCAAAACAGTGATCATCTTTCAGGAGCTTTTATAAGATTTTATAAGAGTTGGGAGAAATAGAAATCTATTAAGAACCATCTCCTCCAATGTCCCAGAAACATTGGAGGAAGGACAGAGGTCGGGACAGGGGGATGTGTCCCAGGGTCTCTGACCTGCACAGGGCTCTGGGTGACAACTGGACAGATTCCTGTGTGGAGAGGTCCACAGCACTCTGCACACATCTCTCTTGAGTGGGACAGAGGCCTGGGCACACTGCGGCCTGGATGTCCTCCCCAGCTGCCCCCAAAGCTGTTCAGTCTCCTCTGTCATGAATTCTGTGTCCATGGAGGTTTGGATAGGTTTTCACGAATCTTCACTTAAAATGCAAAGATGCAGGTGAAATGGATGCACACTTAAACAAGATACCATTCCTGGCTGTGGTCACTACCACCCCGTCCTCTGCAGCAGGTCTCTCCGCTGACCTCTCCTGTCCATCGGAAACTGTTTTGACTTGACAAATGAAAATGGCATCAAAACACAGATAACACACTGCTGGACTGCTTGGCCTCCTTGAATTCTGCTCATGTCTCTGTTGTCCAGTATTTTATTGGATTCACTTTATTTTGAAGTCCAGGGTGGTGGTTCTAGATCAGTAGGCCACAGCAACATAGCAACACAAGTCCTACAGGCAACCTCCTCCTTCCAGCCACACTTCCATTGCTGGTGGAGACAGGTGTGTGTGTGTATGTGTGTGTGTGTGTGTGTGTGTGTGTGCACGTGCACACACCAGAGCTAGATTTGGATGGCTCCAGAATATTACTCCAGTAGGCTTTGGTGTTCCAGTGGGTCCTGCAGAGGGGAAGAGGCAGGGAGCCTCTTGTTACCCTGCTGCCTTGTGGACTTTTTCCCTGGGAGGAAGGGGTCAGACAGGTAGCAGGCTTGCTGACTCTCCTACTTGGGGCAGCAACTGTGTTTGAGGAACAGGCTTCATCCAGCATGCTTAGTGCTCCAGCATCAAGAATGTGGTTATTCGATGGTTAGATTTCTTTAGCCGTAACTGTCAGTGAGTCCTACCCTATCTGGGCCATGATGCACACAATTACAGCCCATGTGCAATTGGAAACCTCTCAAGAGGAAGACTGAGTTCAGCCTGTGGAGCCACACTGCTTAAGATCTGCTGGAGTGTGGGCCACAGTCAGGCTGAGAGTGAGGATAATAGTTTTAGGTCTGGGGAGAGTGAAGGGCAAAGGAATAGCTGCCCTACAGGGTTTGCTGGGGCAGATACCACTTTATTCCCCCAAAATACACGGGACCTCACAGCCATCTCACATAGTAACATCTCTAATCTCCAGTCATCCACAGCCAAGCTTGATATGCTTTGTGCAAGAATATTTCACTGTGTGCCACTGCCCACGGTCAGCTTCTGAACTGGAATGGATCTGATTCCCAACCCAGAATCACTGCTCTTGATGTAGTCCTTGGCATCCAGCAAGATGTTCTCAGGTTTTAGGTTTCCAGGGACAATACCCTTAATCGTGACAGTAAAGCATGACCATGTCCACACACTGCTAGAATGTTCTTTAGGCCACCTCCCCTGGCAGCCTGCTGGTCTTCCAGCAGCAATGCAACAGGTCTCCTAACTTTTCTCCTTTTTCTCTAGTTTCTGCAACCCCCCACTCCCACATGTGAGTATTTCTCATGGAAACATGTGCCGTGCTTCACATGCGCCTCCCAAAAATGGCTGCCCTTGAGCTAGATGGGTCTCACATCCCGAGAGCACACCGCATCTTATAAGCTATGCCATCTTACTTTTTCACTCGTTTCTTGAGAATCATCATACAGTAAAAATCCTATTTAATATCCTTTGGGTTCTTGTAGCCACTGAATCAAATTCTTATTTAAGGTCCTTTTTCCACCTTAGGGAGTTAATGGGCCACAGAAGAGCCCTATGTTCAGTTTAACCCACAAAGGGTGCCGAGGTCAGGATCATACTACCTTAAACACATCCTGTCTTGTTTGATCTCAGAATCTAAGCCTGATTAGCACTAGATAAAGCTAAGAGACATAACTAAAGTGTTGTATTGACCACCAGGACCCTTCAAAAGGGAAAACGAGCCTTAATAAATAAGTTTCCCTGATGTTTTTTTCTTTTAGAAATACTGGATATTTTCTTGGTGATTAAAGCAACAACCACCTAATGAAAACTTTCCAGAACATCATTTCCTCTTAAGATAATATCTGAATTATTTGGTGTGGCCCACAAGACAATCACAGTCTAGTGTCAATGTTGTGTTCCTTTTCGTATTTTATCCCTTCTCATACATGTATATCATAACCCTGTGCATGGCTGAATTGCACTGGTTTTTGTTGGTAGGAGGAAGCCCATCAAGGACCTTGCAGTGGTTGAGCTCTAGTGTGTCCACTTGATAGGCTTGGGAGCCACTAAGGAGGTTAGTAAAGCATGCTGAGTGTATCTGGGTGTGTCATAATGGTGTGACCTTGGGGCCTCTGTGTGGCTTCTCACTCATTTCTCTCCATCATATTCCTACCTCTACTTCCCAGCCACCATGAACTAAGCAGCCTTGCTCAACCACTTCCTTTTGCCATGCTGCTTCTACTTTGAAGCCAGCTGAGCATGGACTAAATGTCCTTCCAGCCATGAGTCAAATTACAGTCCTCCTTTAAGTTGTGGGTGTCAGATTTTGTGTCCCTTCAACCATAAAGCTAATCCATACTACTAACAGTCACATATAAAAGGGAGTGTTTACTTTTAATTTGAAAATTTCAAAAGATTTTCCAAGAAGCCTTTCCCCAAATCAAGGGTACATTTCAGTGACTATTCTGATAAATTCAGAAAAAACCTGAAAAATCTAGTAATTTAGGGTAAAATATGACCAGCAGAATGGAACTGTTCACATTAGTCTCTCAGCACTGAATTTTACTGGGAAAGAATAATTTGCCAGTTTTGCTTTGTGTTGCACAAAGCAAAGAAGGTTAAAGAGTAGAACTGTAGAAAGAAAATAAAACAACAAAACAAACCAGAAAGAAAGCAAAAAAAAAAAAAAAAAAAGAACAAAGACTAAGAGATGAATGGAGGGAAGGAGAGCAGTAGGGAAATGGAAAAAAGGTAAAAGGGTTAGAGAAAAGAAGGAAAGAAGGGAGAAAGGACAGACAGAAGGAAGGGCAGGAGGAAGGATAAACTTTAATCCTAGAAGAAGACATGTAATATCTTTTTCATTATTAGGATTTCCTCGGTTTTTACCCTCAGTGGAGTCAGCCAACATGTTTCCTTTCTTATTTGATTTCCAAGTAGCACTTTTGGTGTCCAGGAAAGGTGCCAAACTGAGCTCTCAGAAGATCTAATTATTCCTAGTAGAAACACTACATAAGAGACCACTTTGGTTCTCGCTCGAACTTCTCTCATCCTCTTATTTCCTATAGGGATTAAGTGATAAATCCAAAAGCCAAAGCCATATGAACAGTGGCCGGAAACAACAAACAGATGGAGAGTTAGGTTGGCCACATCCCAGTCCTATCCAGGCCATGAAAGGTGGAACAGGGGTGCGGTGGGGTGTGCTCTACCAGACAGGAAGGAGTCTTGGGCCCCACTCCCAGGAGGAAAAACAGAGGCCAGAGTTGTTCTCAGATCTCTCAAACTCGCAAACCTTTTAGGAAGGGCTTTCCCTTTGTCTATGCTAGAACTTGGAGGAACAAGCTATACACCTCCACAGGGTTGCCCCAGAACAGTCACGTCTTTCCTGGTCCATTCCTTTGTCTTATTAATTTTCCAACCTTCAGGCTAATGGATGAAAATGCCATGAAATGTCCGGATCAGAATGCTACCTTCCTCCTCCCCAATTTGCTTCTTTTCTTTTTATCTGCTTTATCTGATATGTAGCAGCATCACTCTCAACACTAGCATTCCATAAATTGAGAAAAGATGTCATTTCCACGGTCCTGCAACCCCAACTACTCCAATACCAAGGCATCTGTTACTAAATTCAAACATAAATTAACACTCTTCCCTTTTTTTCACTGTTAGTTTATTATTTCTTGATCTACAGTCCTGTTTGGTACATTATGAGTACTTTAATAGTAGTTGGGTTTGATCAAATAAAAATGGATCAACTGGTTTATATTATATGGCCATCAGATTCTTTGGAGTTAGACAGAAGAAGGAAAATGGACTAGGAATGCATGCGCTATCTGAGGAAGGAGTGTTGAAAGGGATAACTCACATTTCTCCTGCTTTTATCATCCCAGAGTATACAGCAGTCATTAAGACAAGATCGGGCATGTTAGGGCGGTATGGCTGTAGGCAGCAATTGTTAAGAGACTTCCCAGAGTGGACTCATAATGCTACTTTCACATCGATGCTCTTTAAAGTACTTTGTGCATCTTTTGGTAGGGGAAATGCTAGAGACTGAATCTAGGTTCTTTGCACTGAGCGATATCCCCATCCTCAGCCCTTATTTATTTATTTATTTATTTATTTTTGAGACACGCTTTCAGTAAGTTACCAAATTTCCCAGGCACAGGGCTTGAACTTGCAGTTCTCCTGCTTCAGCCTCCAAGAGTGTGCGATTATAAGTATAATCCACATATGGTGTCCTTGTGCATCTTGATGGACTACAATCTGGTTAAAATGCAGACACTGGTCAGTAGGCTTGAGAAAAGCCCTCAGCTGCTGGATTTCTGACACATTCCGAGAGAATGCCACAGTGCCTAGTCCTGGGGTCAAGCTTTGGGTAGCAAGGGCTTATATAATCTTCTTCAGAATAACCTTTCACTATCATAACCTATGTGGTCATTATGCTTTAGTAACATAAATTAAGCCCATATAAAGGCTTTTTGGAATGTGAGTCATTCACAGTCATGTCTTCTACAAGTGGCAGAAGAATTGCTTAGGTGGAGATGTAGAAAATTTCAGGGCAAGGCTTTTTACACAATGTGAGTAGGTTTAGTCGATCCAACCAAGGTCCAGAAATATGTGGAGATAAGGGTAACAGAAGCCACTCTCTCCCCATCCCAAGTGTGAAAAGATGAAAACTTGGTAAAACCTGTGGTCATCCAGGAAGACACTCAGCAGATCCTGAAGTCACATGAAAGGAGACTCAGCCACAGCTAGATCCATGATCCTAAAACCAGAAGAGAAGAGTCAGGGAAGAGATGTGCTAGCCTCGTTTCCCTTCTGGTGGTAACTGGGGCTGACCAAATATGACTGGAAGAGAGAATAAGAGCACTCAGCAGCGCAGTCCACGGGGCTGGGCCTCCACATAACAGAGCAGTGCAGGAAAGGTTGTGTAATGTGTTTGAGTTGGTGAGGAGAAAATAAACAACTGATACGTCCATACAATAAGAAGGTCTCCTCTCTGTAAAAATGCATGAGTATTTAAAAATGTGTCATCTCTGAGGAGAAAGTGGAGAAAATGCAGTTCTTGGCTTGGTTTCTTCGACAGTGGAGGCATCAGGCCCCATACAGAGCGGACGGTAGGTGCAAAGCTACCTCCATTAAGTGCCGTCCCCTGGAGATTTTATCTTTGGACACGACACAGAATCTGACTCCTAACTCGCACTTTACTCAGCATATTGTTTAAAAGACTCTGGGAAAAACAGGTGTTGTTTCTGATACTATCCAAAGGAAGATTGATGGCTTTTCCAAATAAATAAATCTTTATAGATACTTAAATCTATATAGTGCTTTCCCAAGCACTGTCACTCAACACTGAAATGTCAAAGAAAATCTAAGTAGGATGCAATGGTTTCCACACGTGAGGGTTTGCTCCAGTTCCAGGAAGCTCAGTCAGGGCAGACGGGGCAAAGTGAGTGTGAGAGTGTTTGAATTCAAGGCAGAGGCTCAACACATGTCATTTACCAGGAGAAAGAAGTTAAGTGACCTCATTGCCTTCGGAAAGCTCAAAAGGTCACATTTCCTGCTTGGGCCACCATGGCCCCTTTAGCTTTTCCTTCCTATGAGCAAAGTTTCAGAAGTCACTGTCTTGCAGAATTTCCTCTGGTAACAGAAAAAAACATCAATATTGTTGAATGCAAGGAACTGATCTGACCTACAGTCAATGACTTCTTCCTGCAACGGATAAAGCCTGCTTCCTCCAGCTGATAGTGAGCCAGGCATTCTCAAGAGCAAGTGGCAGGGACACTTTTCTGTAGGGTAATCAATCCAGCCTGAAGGATGATGTTTTACAATAGTTTTTATTTGTATTTTGCCAAATACACAAAATTAAAATTCACCATGTTAGCCATTTTTAAATGTACATTTCAGTGTCATTAAGTACTCTGATCTATTTTTAAAGTAAATAGGTAGAAACTTCCCATTCTCTCTCTCTTGAAGAAGTGCCCTAGTAGAATTGAAATAGTAGCAGCAAATAATAACTTTTAAAAAGGGAAATATTATAACTCCTGACCTGCTAGATATCTGAAACGTGAGTTCATGTTCATTAAAATGGACGAATAAATTCCAAGAACAGCAGAGCTTAACAGTAGAAGTTTATTGAGAAAGTTTCTGCCTCAGAGGGACAGAGGGGAACCCAGGTGGCTGGACAGCTCACCTCACTTCCGAGGGGGTTTTTATGGAGCAGAGCCACAAGATGTGGCAGGTTCAAGGAGGGACAAAACTGCAGTCAACCAGTAACATTGCAAGTACAGTTGCTTAGGTAATACTGATTAAAGGGGATCCAATGGGAAAGCAAGTCACATATCAAGCATACAAAGGATTTCCAGTCAGGGATTTTCCCAAGAATCTTCCCCGGGAGGAGTGAAACCTTGGTGACTTTGGACCCCCACCCGAGTGAAAGTTACCTATTTAGAATATCAGTCACTGGCTGTGATAGTTTCTCTCCTTTTGTAACACTAGCCCTCAGTTATCTTTCTCTCTCCTAAAATATGAGTTTACCAGGAAGAGCAGTGTTTTGCTTGCAAAGTGAGAAACATCGATAGCTTTGCCCCGAAGAACTCTATCTGTTCTGCCAGCAATTACAACTAAGTCAGGACTAAATGGCACAGTGATACTCAGTGCTGTCGCTATTGTCATTCTCTAACTTGCCAACAAGATAAAGAACGGAATAAAGGGATTCGATGGTTCCTTATCTTGTACTGGGGCCAATCCAGCAAGAGCAGAAATCACCCTTCTGACACTTCAGAGCCCAGGGCCTTGTGAACAAGCTCCCCAGCTGTTTGTGTTGGACTTTGCTAAAGAATAGGCTGGGTTTGGTGCCAGCAAAAAACTCTGGGGCCTCGTTTTTTATGCTCCTCTCCTATAGTTTCTTGTTTTGCATACAAGTGAAATCAACTTTTCCAAGGATCAAATCCATCTCTTGTTTTTTCCTGCAGCTGTATATTTTTGTCAGCAAGTCATAGACTTTGAATGGGGAGCCACTTCAGAAGTCACTTTGCCAAATGGCTTCACACCCCATCAGCACGTTAGGGAGACTGGGATTTATTTATCCCCTTCTTCCATCCTCTGTTTTCCTTTCTCCTCCCTCAGCCTCCCACCATGCTGGGATTATAGGCCTGTCCCACCACAACTGGTTTACTCAAAACTTTCCAATGATAGGATGATTACTCAATGGTACCAGCAGTACTTTTGCATTTATATTGAACCAGGTACAGTGCCATTCTGGCATGATTTACTCAACTCTCACAACTTGCAGGAGTAGCCGCTGTTATTAGTCCCACTTCACAAATCAGATAGCCAAAGTACAGAAAAGTGATTTGCTCTAGGATGCACAGCTAAAAGTGAGTGAAGTCAGAGCTCAAGCGCACAGGTGTTTTTCTCCAAACCTCACACTTTTCTTCACTATGGCCTCCCAGTACCTTTCAGGACAAACTGTGTCCCTAAGATATCTTTGAAATATTCTTAATGTACCTGCTATAATTTAATTGATTTAATTTATGCACAATAAAAATATGATTAAAATTATTAATGATAAACATACATTGACATTATTTCCTATTTACAAAGAGTAAATCTCATTTGGGCTTCTCACCACTTCTGTGGGATGTTATGTTGCCTCTGCTTTTCCTTATTAGAAGCGGAGTTTCAGAGCTTTTGCACGTATGTCCCAGGTGCAGCCTAGTGGTGCAGCCCAGGTCCTCTAACGTTGGTTCTCCTTCTTTCCCGCTCTGGCACACTGTGGGCTCCGCCAACAGGGAGGTGCTGCTGCTGTGTCTGCTCTTGGAGCAGCCTTCTTCCCACGTCGGGAGGCAACGCTCTAACTCTGGTTTCCATGTTACTGCTTGTTTGTTCCCAGAATACTGTGGTCTTGTGAGCTGTTTAGAAAGTCTGGTCTTCCTACTAATAAATGGAGGTCTGGTCTTCCTAATAAATTTGTCTGAAGCTTTTTTCCTTAGGCTGGAATTCCAGTGAAAAATTCAGTTTCCACCAACTTTCTTCCCTCAGAACAAACTAGTGCTAGCCGTGTTCTGTGGGCGGTGATCTTGGAGTAGCAGTTCCTCATTAGCAGATAGGACAGAAGGTGGTCTCGGCCCTCCGTGCTTCTGTTTGGCCCAGAGGGTGCCAAACAGTTGCTTCCAATGGCCATATGTTTGGTAGCATGTGGGCCAAAACTTTGACTCATTGGCCAAATACTCTTTGTCATCTAATCAATCAACACATGCTGGGATGTTTGTGGCATCCAGGAGAACACTATATTTGCTTATAAATGAGTAGATTGTAACATTTCATCTTCTAGAAGCTATCCCACAACAAAAGCTCTTACACTATTTTCCATTGCAGAAATTGTCTTCCCATGTTGCTGGCCAATCTGATCCAGAGGAAAAAATCTCCACATTTTGTAAATTTTTTAATCATCTAAACCCATCTTCGTCAAAGGCCAACACGATCTGATGGTTACAAGAAGAACAGAAAACCTTGGCTTTTCTCTGGTGTCGTGAAGCTCAAACTAATGTAAGAGATGTTTCGGTCTCCTTCTTTGGTTTTGTTTCTGTCCTGGACTTGACATAGAATATTCAATGACAATCATTTCACTAAAGATTTTTCTTATTATTTCATTTTATACCCAGCTACTGGGATACATATTCTCCAGATAATTACCAGTGAGTAGTTAGAGTGGTCTCTAATGAACAAGATCTATAAGCTTTCTCACCAGGAGCAATTATATTATTTTTCTGCTTGGAAGACGTTGGGACCTGAGTGTAGCTCAGGTAGTGCATGAGATCCTGGCATGTGTGAGATCTTAGGACCTATTCTCCGCACTGCAAAACAAAAACACAAGCAAAAAACCTGCCAAAAACAGATAGTTTACTTCCTTTTGTACTTTTCAACTTACTAGTATTCAAATTGCTAATGTACTAGTACTCTTTTGTACTTAGTTGTCAATACATTTGTCAGAGTCCTCATTCAGTAACAATTTTGGTGTGAACATTTAGCTATGCTTCCAAGTGACAACCAACATGGACGGAAGCAGTTCAGCGAGGGTCATCAGCTTGCTTAAGGGCATACTGGTCCTAGGCAGAGAGCTGCCGTTGACCTTGGTCTGTCTGCTTCCAGGCCCGCTCTCTCAGCCCAACATCATTCCCTTGAGCCTCTTGACCTTCAAAATGACTGTCCTGAAACACAGTTCGGAGTCCTTCAGAGCAGAGCACAGGCCCTTCCGGGGATGACCCCTGCTGGTCTCAGGCATCCCGACTTTACAGAGTCCAAGCTCTCCCCACCCACGCTCCATGCTCTTTTCTACCTCCCCAACTTGCACATCCCATTGTCCTTTCAGGGCCCAGCGTTCATGTCCAGGCTCAGTCCACATGCCAACATCTGTCCCTGGGAAAGTTCCCACCTATCCAGGAAGTGCCTCTCAGAAATCAGCGTTGTCCTGCATCCATCCACCTGACCTCAAGCGGCTCCTCCCTTCTCCCAAAAGCACAGTTTCCCTGGTCACAGCACCTGAAACACGCAGTGTGCAACCACGTATCAAAACAAACTGTTCGCCCCCTGGGGCTCTTGGGGTTTTTTGTTTTATTTTTTTGAAGCAAGGTCATGCTATCTATGTATGGTCATTCAGCCTAGTCTTGAACTCACTATGTAGCCCAGACTGTCCTCAAATTTGCAGTGATCCTCCTGTCTCAGCCTCCTGAGTGCTGAGATCACAGGAATGTGTCACCACACACTGCCTGAGGCTCTTACTAAGGAAGCAATTTTAGCTCTGGATCTTCAGAGTCACACAGTATGCTCTCCAGTGATGTTTAATGAAAAAATGATGCTCTAGGCAGCCACATGTTGTGGTGAGGTATAAGTGATTACTGGCATGCCCCTAGCACCCCCCCCCCCGCCCCCAGTGTTTGAAATGTACATCTGTGCTCTGAGATTTCTCAGGGCAGCACTTGACTGCTGTCTTCACAATCCACAGGAGCAAACTTTTTGCATTGTATTTGAACTGTGAAATCAACCTTTGAAGAGAGAGAAAAAGAGAAAAGATCTCATTAGAGTCGCCATATGTTGGTCCCAGGAAAGAACTTGATTGTGACACTGGAAAGATTGCCACCAGTGATCACATCATGCAGCACACCTGTCCTCGTCACAGTAACTGAGATCCAAGAGGACATAGCAATTGCACAGAACAGGCGTGGGTGGGCTGCTGAGCAAACAACAGATGTCTACTATACCACCCAAGGCATGGAGGGTTGAGATCAGTCCCAGTCTTGGGCTAGCAAGTCGTGTTTATGCAGTCATCCCTTTTGCTGTTTTGGAGATTAAAATTTTAGCAAAGATCCCTTAGATATTAGGAAGCCACCCAAACCGACAAGAATGCTTTTAGTAGACCAACTACAGGTCCTGGTGAATGAGAGATTGAGGGACATAAAAAAGCTTCCAGATTCTTCAAAGCCACCACGTGGAGAAAGCTAAACTTACATCAATGGTAGCATTTCCAGGGCAAGCAGGTCGGAAAAGTAACGCTTTGCCAACACTGCCTGTGCAAAGCAATTGGAATCTAGCAGTCTAAGTACTGGACTCACTCAGTTCAGGCCGTGTTGGGGAGTGGATCACTTCATCTGTCTGAGCTTCTCTTTCCTCGATGGTAAAAACACAGAAAAATAATAGAATTTCTTTCACTAAATTGTGAGGGGAAATCAAATGACATAAAGTGTGGAAAGTCTAAAGTTACCCAAATGTTATTTATCTGTATTAATTTAAGGTAAATGGAAAACAAAGAACAGCAGGAAGTAAATGGTGCTTCAGTTACTTGTAGCTATTTACATGAGGCATTAAACTGTCGCACTAATTAAAGTGGCACAGTTAATAAAGCAATGCTGGAGTAAGTTAAAGGTAAACTATTAATAATTATGTTTCAACTACAATTTCAGTAAAAATACATATGCACGTGAAAAATAATCAGAAGGCGATTTAGACAAAAACAACTATATTTAAAGAAGTAAGGTTGGGTGTGGATTTTCCTCTAGTTTTATTTCCATGAATGTGATCTGTGTTTGGACTTGTATTTTTAAAAGCTCTTCTTTGAACTAAAATAATTTTGTGCCCTATCACTCAGAGTTGACCTCCCGGGACACTGCGGGGCAGCCATGGGCCTGGGCCTTCTGCCTGAGTCCTAAGAAATTCTGTTAGTCTCTATGGCACCATGTCTCTCTAAACACAACTGAAGGTGGAATTGCCCAAGTGCTAACCGAGTGAGAAAACCCTGCATCTCTACTTAACAGAGACACTCTGCAGAGGTAGACGCATAAGGGCCAAATCACGTTGCATAGCTCCTAGCGTTTTTCTTGTTCATCATCTATATGACCTGCTTCTGGAATCTGTGCCTGGTCTTCTGTGGGGCGGGGAGAGGTTTCTTCTCTTTGCCTTGTCAATAGTCATGTTCTAGGTAGACCTGAGTTGAAGGAGACAATCTAGGTTTAAATTAATCTGCATCTTGTTAAATTTGCAAAAGGTCTGAGATTTTACCCTGCTTGTGAGATAAGTTAGCCGGTCACCCTCTCAGGGATGCTGAAAGAAGACAGACTCCTGACAGAGATGTACACACAATAGATATAATAGCAAAAGCACTAGCTACAACACCAGCATATTTATACGGGGTTTCCCCAAATTCAACATCACAAGGTAAGCATAGGGCTAGAAGGTTCCTGCCTATACAGTTGCTGTGTGGTGGGAAAGAAATTCAGGACCAGGAACTTGCCCATTTGAAGCAGGCAAACACATTTTAGCCAGCCACAAATAAGCCATTTTCTCTCACCCTATGCAAGCCACATGTCTTGCCCTAAGTAGCTGTCTGTGGAGGAGCTGCAAAGCTGTGCAGCGTCTGGAGACAGATGAGCCCAGGAAGCTGTCACATCCAACAGGTATAGAGAAGGCCTCCAAGGCCATGCATTCATCAGTGGTAACCTATTCTCCTGCTCTTTGTGGGATATGCATGTGAACCAACTAGAGCCATAGAGACAAAACAAAACTTTGTCCAAATGAGCATCATTTTACTCATCCCAGCTGAGAATCTAGAAGAGCCATCTTGTGACCAGTAGAGAGATTCCTGCACGGGGAGGGTGAGTGAGTCCAAGGAAGAGAAATAAGAATCGGAGAGAAAAAGGAAACAGATGCTGATGTTATCACTTGAGCACTGTATGAATAACAGAGCTTTCAATGACGCAAATAGCTTTTTATTGAAATGTACATCTTTGCATTTGGTGTGCTTCTGTACAATTAATGTGATCTTTGCTGTTGCATGCTGGTAATTTGTCCAACTGTGAGTCACATTTCGTTAGTTTGAGAACAACACATGCAAAACTCATTTGTTAGTCTGTTTCTTGTACCAGACTTGGTAAAATTCAAAGGTGAAAAAAGCTGTTCACAAGCATAAGATAATCCAAACAAAATAAGGAAAGCAATCCCAAGTGCGTTGATTGACCTGAAATATTTGACACAGAATTCCACACTTCAACAGCTGGGGATTTAGTTCAAGTGGTACTGCGCCTACCTTGGAAACACAAGGGCTGGAGTTCGATCCTCAGTACCTCAAAAAAAAAAAAAAAGGATTTCATCTTCAGAACTGCCCCCTGTGCTTTTTTTTGCCATCCCTTCACATTCTTATTTTCTCAAGTGTTACACATGAGTCATGGAATTTATTTTTCCAAATACAGCTTTTTTGAAATTCCAATAGCTCCTTATCTAGATTTCCAAAATCTAACCAGTGTAAGAGGAAAAAATCAAGTGCTTCAAAGTTGACTTCATCAGCAGAAG
Organism: Petromus typicus; assembly: GCA_004026965.1. Classification (NCBI taxonomy): domain Eukaryota; kingdom Metazoa; phylum Chordata; class Mammalia; order Rodentia; family Petromuridae; genus Petromus; species Petromus typicus. The sequence goes on from PVIR01021567.1 coordinate 14,601, forward strand.
TAATAAAACACAGGGTTGAGTCCATTTTAAGAAACTATAAAAACTGGTTACTAAAATTCTTTTTTGTGTTTGCTACATTGTTTGAAAATCCCTTGTAGATTTCCTGCTGACTTGTAGGATTATCTGCAAATGTTTGTATAATTTTGTAAATGCAGTTGTAGGTTTGGAAAATATTTCAGCTGCCCACTTTCAAACCTGCAGTTTTCTTTCATGTATTTAAATATTGCAAAACATCCTTTCTGCTGTTTCCTCTACACCTTGTAATTTTTTGTTCAGTATATTAAAGTGTAGTGTAAAATCTGTAAGACACATGAAGTTGTTAAACCAGCGCACATTAGTGAGCTGTGGATATTTCTGCCCTTTTTCACTCACAAACAATCTAATTTTCATACAAGCAAGCTACAAATATCTCAGGGCTCATCCTCTGCTCAGCCACTGGACATTATTCTACATAAATACAGTATCTGAACCTCATCAAAGTGTCTGAAGCTGTGAAAAATTAATAGTAGGAGCCACATTGTGATTCACCATTTTTGTGATATCTTTGGAGATATAAACTAATTTTTTTGCTGCTTTCCCTGATACAAAGATCTGCTTTTTATTTTCTAGTTTTTTGAGACAAGGTTCCGCTTTGTGGTTCAGCCTGGCCCTGAATGCACTATGTAACCCAGGTGAGCCTCGAACTCACAGAAATCCTCCTGCCTCTGTGAGTGCTGTTGGGATTACAGGTGTGAGCCACCATGTCCAGCATTGTGATAATGTGGTACCAAGGATTGACCTCGGGACCTTGCACTTGCCAGGCTGACCCCGGAACCACTCAGCTAAATCCTTGGTCCACAAAGAGCTTCTTGATGTATAATGCAATGAAACTGAATGACTAGAAGTTTGTTTCTGTAGTTGATAAAGGACTGTACAAAACCAGATGTCCTCAGTGTTCAAGGAGTCCCATCACTAATGACCGAAACCAGTGTTCCTGGTCTTATGTCTTGTGATAAAGAAGAGCCTCCCACACAGCACCACAGACACCATCCCCTTGTGTTCTTCCAGGCAAAGACACCAGTTTCACCAGTTTTTCTCTCACGATGTCTCCAATAGCACAACACAAAATTACTGCTAGTCTTCGGCCCAAGACATGGAGTAGCAGGCTGCTTTTTGTAAGTTGGTGGTGAGCGCTGTTGACTACCATCACTTGTCCAGGTGCAGGACTCGATCTTTAGCAGGATTTCTGCTAAGTAGCATCTCAGAGACATATAATTTTATCCTTGTTTGGGAAATCATGAAAAAGGGAATGACTTCCAGACAACGTGGTCATTTTGATAAAAATCTCTGAGAGGAGCCTCCCCTATTCTAGTATTCACAATGAAGTTTAAAAGCTGGTAGTCATCAGATGATTTATTTTAGAAAGAGAGTTGCAAAACTAAAATACTGGCAATGATATTTTCTCAACTCCTCTTCAGGAAAACCTTTCAATTTCACCTAATTTGGCAACACTTTTGTGGTTGATGTCAAAGTGCTACCTGACACTTGAGTGACACGCAGCACAGCCTCCACAGAATCCAGTCACTCTGTCTAGGCCTCTTAGGATGACCTTCAGCTGTTCTCAGGTTTTCATTTTTTTAGTGTAGTCATTTTCTGGTGTCCAAGACTTAAAAAAAGAAGCTCCCAGTACAAACCTGTCCATATATCAAAAATCGCCAACACTATTAGTTAACATTGTAGAATCAACAATCTTCAGCAGTGATTACGAGTTGAAATTCTTCTTGAATTTGCTGACCACTAGAGCAAGGGGGCAGTGAGTGTTCCGCTGACTGCCAGCTTGGGCATGCTGGCAAAAGGTATCTGAATATGTTTCCTACCATACCTTGTGGAGGCTTCTGCTAATATCATAGCCAGTCCAAGCAAATGCATATATCCTTGCTCTTATTTTCATAAATCTTTCACAATCATTAAATATGATGCTGTAGGGCTGAGGATTTAGCTCAGTGGTTTCAGAGCCTGCCTTGCAAGTGCACATGCAACGATGCTGGGTGTGGAGACTCAACGTCCACCAGCAATCAGTACCAGATCAGTACCACATACCACAGCGCCGGGCATAGTAGTTCACACCTGTAATCCCAGCACTTGGGAGGCAGAGGCAGGAGGATTGCTGTGAGTTCAAGGCTGAGCATAGGGCCAGCCTGAACTACAACAGTGAAACCCTGTCTCAAAAAAAAAAAAATGATACTGCAAATTCAAATATGCCAGGGGCAGCACCACACTAAAAGAATCTCAGTCCCTTTAGCTCTTTGCTAAATTTTAGATATTAAATTTCATTGTTATAAAAAAATTAAAAGCTAAAAATCTGTGCTAATAAAAGCAATTATATTTAAAAATTGCAGTCAATCCAAGCAAATATATATCTATCTCGTTGGCAGATCACTCACTGACTAGCCATGAAACAGCTCAGCCGGGTCGCAGTTAATTAATCATGGCTCATGACATCATTGCCTAGAGCTCTTAATCCTTCCTGAGCATGTGCTGGCCCCATGTAGGCTGCTATCCAGTGCTCAGCTGCTGGAGTGATGCTGGGTGACTTGACTCACATGCTGGCGCAGAATTGTCTGGGGGCCTAGTGAGGCACATGTGTCATAGGTTCACCTCCACTGTCCTAGGCCAGAGGAAATTTCCTCTGCTGGAGGGCAAGATTCATCATTCTGATTTATACAGGCTCCCAGCAGCATAGGAATGTAGACCCACCAGCATCATGGAGGACCATCTTCTTTCTTTGGAAAACTCAAATGTCAACCTCCTCCTGAAACACCTTTACAGACATACCTAGAGTTATGTTTCACTGAGCCTCACCAGTTACCCAGGTTTCACTAGCCCCACGATCCAGTAAGGTGGACACATAAAGACTACCACACAATTTTTACTACTTAGTTAATTTCATCAAGTGCCATGACTCTAGTTAAGTCTTTCCCCTGATGAATGTTAAAATTCCTAACTGATTCTATTACAGGATAGTTATTCTTTAAATTTCTTGCAAAAGTGCAGCACTTCAAAGAATTGTTGGTTGAGTCATTTCACCCAAGGCTCAATCAAGGGTTTGAAGAATTTAGAACTGCAGTAGGACATGGTGGTACATACTTGTAATCCCAGCATTTGGGGAGACTGAGACAGGAGGACTATCAACTTAAGCCCTGTCTGGGCTACATGAAAACTTCACAAAACCTAGACAGAGAGACAGACAGACAGTTAAGGCGGGGGATATAGATTAGTGCAAAGGCCATGGGTTCAACCCTCATTACTAGAAAGGAAAAAATAAAACCCTTAGAACTGCATTTTCATGTGTTGCTTCTTAAACTAAATCTAATATAATGAGTAAAACTTTCTATTATAAATATTATTCCCCCATAGAGATCTCTCTTATTCCTTAAATAAAAATAGGAAGAGAAAGAAAGCATAGGGGTGGTTAAGATGAACCGGTTTGGACTTTCTCATGTTATTTTAAATTTCCACCCACATCTGCCTGATCCTCATTTTGTCTGCCTCACTCTCATCACAGTGCTTGCTGTTTAATTACAAGTTTAGCTGAAGCCCTGGGGAAAACAGCTACCATTTCACTGAAATGATTGAAGGATGACTAAACCTCATGTTTGGACTGTTCTGAATCCTTATATTTCTTTGTCCTAACTTTCAGACAGTTCATAGCATAGAGATGACAATACAGTTAACTTTCTAATGGTAACACACATGCACAAACAGCCAAGGATCAATACTTGTTGATTCTAAGTGGTGAATATATTGCTATTCATACCATTTTTCAGCTTTTCTGTATCAAACATTTTCAGGGTATACATTTATAATCACAGGATTGTGGAAGGCTGAGGCAGGAGGATTCAAAGCCAGCCTGAGTTACTAGGCAATTCAGAGTTTTTGTGAGGTGCTGCGTTAAATCCTTGTACTAGAGAGAGAGAGAGAGAGAGAGAGAGAGAGAGAGAGAGAAGAAGGGTATAGTTCAGTGACAGAGTACTTTCTTAATATGCTTAAATCCCTGCATTTTATTCTCAGTACAGAAAAGCAAAGTTTTCATATTAGTAAATTGAGGGGGAAAAGTGAAAGCATCTTGTAAGGTTTCTAACATAGTTCATTGAAATCCTGAGAATTTTAAAATGGTGTAAATAGCAGGAAATGGTAGGATAAGCCTGGGATCTCAGCCTTCCAGAAGCTGAAGTAGGAAGATCACAAGTCTGAGCAGAGCCTGGGCAATTTAGCAACTTGGCAAGAGTCTCTTAAAATAAAAGAAGGGCTGACAATGTACTTCAGTGTGAAGGTCTGTATGGTGATGAATAAAATAAAGAATAAAAATACTTAATTTAATCTCAGTTGCACACTAACTCTTCACAGAGAGTTCATCCAAAACTATGCCCCCCAGAAGCTTGCTTTTCATCAGGATCTATAACCTGTCTGCCAGGAGGCCATCAGTTAAGTCAGTAAGCTTTCCGTAGAGGTGTGCTTTTGATTTTCTGTAGTGTTTTAAGTCTTGGCTACAGAATGGGAACTCCTTGTCTGTCCAAAGGATGCTGGGAAACTTGCCGCCATCTTGTCCTCAAAATGAATAATGAGACGGAAACATTCCCTTGGTCTTATTCCTCTCAGCAGGAGAGATGGTAGGAGTAGTAAGATTTGTGACACAGTCCTGAGCTTCTCAGCTCTCTCATTCTTTCACCCGCTATAAGCAGAAATGGTCCCCTCACTGTGTCCTCCTTGCCATCAGGAAGCTCACTAGGGAGGCTGCTCATCTCAGTCTTCCACTCTTTATCTGGGGCTGTGGATTGGTCAAGAGAAGTAGAAAGCTACAGCTCAGACTTGGAGTGAAGTACATTCTCTAATCTACCAATTTTACCTTAAATAGAACTGACACTGCATTGCAATAGATCTGGCTTGCTGGGTCTGCTCAGAATGGGTCTGGAAGCTGAAGAAGAGGATGAGGTACCATCAGCATCATCTAAAATTCCCTATTTCTCAAGGACTTGAGAGAAGTTGCCATGAGTAGGTTGGTGTGAAACCAAGTTCCTGATACCAAGGTCTTGGGGAAAATATATATTTGGAAGATTAAAGCCTCTAAAGTAATTTAGGATCCCTTTTCTCTCCCATCCACCATTAGAAGGCAGTTCTGGTTGTAAGACATTGTGCACAGCGTAAATGGCAATATATTAGTTATAGGGTGGACCTCATGCTTTCACTGGAGCTCCAGCTTGTATGGTGCCATTGTAAATGATTAAGCAAAAACATGACCCATGTTAGCAAAATGAAATGCTTTCAGTTTCTGTTATCATCAAGCTTATGGATATGGTGTGATGATGTTTATTCCAATTTTAGTATGTGCTACCAAAGTGAGCACATGATGTCCACTGAGGAAAGAAAAACTTAAAGTAATTTACTGAGAAATATTAAAGAATATTTGAAAAATGGAAAAAATCCATGTCTTAGGAAGTAACAATTTTATAAGCATAATTACTATTCCCTAGTTAATTTATTATTAATTTGTTATTTAACTATTATTGGTTAACTTCAAAATTTCAGGAAAATGTTCTTATCTACTTTATGTTTTCAGGTACTGGGGTTGAATGCAATATCTTTGCACTGAGTTACTTCCCCAGCCATTTTTCTTTTATATTTCTTCTTATTTCTCAGTAAGGTTTTAGCAAGTCTTGCTAACTCAGCCTCTCAGAGTGCTGGGATTACAGGCATGGCTAACACACCCAGCTTCACCTTAACTTTTTATTAAGAAGATTTAAACAAACAGAAAAGTTAGAAAACTTGTATAATGAACACTATTAATTGCTTGGAAAAATTATTATTAATATTTGGCTATTTGTACATATGTTGAAGTGTGTGATCAAATTTATGCATGTATGCAACATATAGAGGCACTATATGTGCATATACATATGCATGTCTCATTTAGACTTTTTTTGGCTTTCTTACTCAGTCATATAAAATTAAGTTGCAAATACTATTGCGTTTTACTATAAATTCTTCAACATGTACATCCTGAAAATAAGAACAATTCATGCATGAGAAAATTAACATTTCCCTAATAACTATTTCATATTTAAATTTCATAATTTAAGAGTAGGAAAACTTTATTGAGAGGAAGCTCTTCACTGCTTCTGCTAAAAGAGACAGAAGAGAGACCCAAAAGTGGGTTGTCTGGGACTCTTTGCCTCAGGAAATTTTTGGAGCAAGCCATGAGGTGAGGTGAGTCCAAAATGGTACAAAACTATGATCAACCAATAAGATTATGACAAGTACAGTTGCTTGGGTACATTGATTAAATGGGAGTCAATGGGAAAGCAAGTCATGTAGCAAATTGCAAGGATTTTCAGTAAGGGTGGGTCAGGGACCTTTCCTGGAAAGGATGGGTTAAAGTCTTGGTCTGCCACCCATGTGATTAATAGTCTATTTAGAATATCATTTGCTGATATTCATCCTTAGGGAAAGCACTTTTTGTGGCTGTAGTAATTTCTCTTTTTTTATAATGTTGGCCTTCAGTGAGTGCATCTTGATTGTCCTTGATGTTAGCTCCTTGATTGTCTTCCGTATTGTCTTTTTGAGAGCCAGCCCTTAACCGCCTACAAGATTTCTGACTAATTTACCTACCTCTACAATATTCTACCTCTGATGAATTACCTTTAACTGACATGAGAGGGAGGGACAAAGATTGTTCTAGTTGCTTCCAGGTGAAGAGTATTGCATTTGTGATCAGCAGGCAGTTTACTCAACAGAAGGTCTATCTAAAGGCCCTGGTGGGCTCTGGGCATTGTTATCTGTGGTTGCTGTCTCTCATAACAGGACCCTTCTACTTAATAGGGGCTCTATGAGAGCCTGTAAAGAGGCTTCTGTGGCATTGTTAGAGAAAATTCAATTACGTTCAGGGTAATTAAAGGCATAGTTTATAGGCTACTGAGTTATCTTGTAATGGTGGGCTGACCTATGAACTATTGAGTTCTTTCACATCTCATCAGTATAATCTTATCACTTAACTCAGTCATCTCCTTGTGGTGGGGATACCCTCTGAGGAAGTCCTGATGTACTCGATAAGGACAGCATGACACATATCCAACAAGATGTTTGTTTTCATGACTGCGTATTCCTGTGCCCACCTTAGAAAGGAATTGCATTCTCCCGTTAGGGTTGTAAGGGATTAGAAAAAGGACTGAGTGGAACATCCTAGGTCATGTATCTGAAGACTTTGCTTTGCTTCTGAACAAGAATTTTAAGCCTTAGATAGGCTTACAAGAATATTTGGGTGGTTGCTCTCACTCCATTGCGGTCTCAGGTTCACAGGGCTTGACTTGGGCGTGGTGTATCTGTTCCAGGCTGGCTACTTCGACAGCTGATGGAGTCACTAGGATCACAATGTATGGTCTTTCCCAAATTGGTTTTAGGGAAGGAGATGAAGAAGGGAGAGACTTTACTCAATATTAAACCTCCAGGTTGGAATACGGGATTTCCTTTCTCTCTAGCTGAGCTTCTGTTATTCCAAAGTCTGTTGGAATTTTGCCAGGGAAGGGCCATTTTTTTTTTTTTTTTTTTTAGTAAGGCATCTGCTTCTCCATAAAAGAGAAAATCATAAGTGAGGAAAGGATGTTCATAAAGTTTTTGAAATTGACTGAGGCCTCGAAGTTGAGAGTGTGTTTCTTATTTTCATAAGAGCTAAAGTTGTAAGTGAGGCCACTGTAGGTGGGTCTCTAGCCATTTCACTAAGATGTTTCATTAGGATTTTGTTCATTTTTTTCTACCTTTCCCTATGATTGTGGCCTATAGGCCCAGTGAAGGGGATATAGGAATGCCTAGTGCCTGAGAGATCCCTTGTGTAACTGCCACTTAAAACGAGGACCCCTTAAAATTACTCTGTAAATCCAGACCTGGGGATAATTTCTGAGACAAAGCCTTTACCTCCTCCTCAGTCTTTTCTGTTCTGCAAGGAAAGGCCTTAACCTATTTACCTAGATCAATAAATAGTGAAGCACTTACTCTTTGACATTTGAGTAAAGTTGAATTGCCCATCTTCTCCAGAGTATTTATTATCACTCTAAACTTGGAGGTGCCATGATCCAGTTGAGGATTATTCTTTTGACAGAACTTCCTTGTTTGTAGTTTTGTCTGAAAAAAAATCTCCTTCCCATGAATAAATTTGAAGCTATTTGCTTGTCTAGTCTCTCATCAAGTGAAGATGTACAGATTTAATAATCTATTGCCACAGATTTAGCTCAGTGGTTCTGGTGCCTGCCTCATAAGCACAACATACTGAGTTCAATCCCAGTACTTAAGAAAAAGAAAGAAAAAGTTAATTTTCCATTGATTAACATCAAGAAGGAACAATTTACCATCATCTGACTGTTACCATTCAGACAGGGGAACCTGACACCCATGGAATACAGGCCATTCAATCTCTGACTGAATATTTGGGTCAAGTATGATTGGAGGTCCTCCCCAAATCCAGGGAGTCATGAAGGGCAGCCTCTTGAGCAAGGCTGCTGCATCAGCCAATGGCTTACTAGAGATACTGTGTCAGCTCCCTTTTGGTGTCATTTGCAGTGAATAACTGCTACTTTGGAGGGTATGTAGACATGATAAAAGTCCATCTAGCTCCCTATTACACTTTATAGGATTTCCATTCACTGTCAGATAATTTCTTTCCATATTGCTGCATGAGAATACGTTGAATCAGTATAAATATTGACTTGCTGTCCCTTACTAAGTTATAGAGCCCTCGTCAGAGGTTTGAGTTTTGCTAGCTGAACACTCGTTGCAGTGCAAGTGAGGACCTCTCAAGTGTCTTAGTCACTATTACACACCCAACTTTTCTTACCCCATTTTCTTTGAAAGAACTGCCATCACAGAAGAGAGTAAAATCAGAGTTGATAAAAGATGTGTCTTCTCTGGGTGCATATGTGTGGTTTATGATCTGTTCACAGTCATATCTTTTAGCCTCAATTTCCTTCTTTTCTAGTAGGAAGCTGGCAAAGTTTTTTTGTTTTGGGTTGTTTTTTTTTCTTTTTTTTTTGAGACAGGGTCTTATTTTTGTAGTTCAGGCTGGCCCTGAGCTCAGCCTCCAACTCACATCACAGCAATCCTGCTGCCTCTGCCTCCCAAGTGCTGGGATTACAGGCTTGAGCCACCATGCCCGGCACTGTGGTATGTGGTATTGATTTCTGTTGGGCGTGAGTCTCCTCACCCCATATTGTACGTGGTTACGAGGGATTGAATCCGGGCCCTTGGTGCTTGCAAGATAGGTGCCAGAACCACTGAGCTAATTCTCCGGCCCAGAAGCTGGCAAAGTTTAAGGAGGAACATGTCTCTATTTAAATGGCTGGCCTTTCTAGAATTAGAGCCTGGTATTTAAGAAGTCAGTTGTCTGATAGCCATAGGCTCCCTTTGGATGAAAGAAGTCCTGCCACATTGGGAGGTGTGTATATAATGAGATCTCTGCCTGAAATCAGCCTGGATCCCCTAGCACTAGAAGAGCTACTGCTGCTACAGCACAGATGCATGCAAGCCAACTCTTGGCTACAAGGTCTAATGCATGAGTTACATACCTCACAGGCTGCTGAGTGTGCTGCCAATCCTGTGTAAGCACTCCCAAAGCCAGGCCCCCTTCTTTCATCAACATGCAAACTGAACCAGTGTCCTGTTGGCAAGCTCACTGCTAGAATTTAAGAGGTGATTGTTTGAACTTCTGGAATCAGAGCCACATGTTAAAATATTGTTATCAGTCTTTTGGGATTTCTTTATAAGCTGGTAAAGGGGTCATGCAATCTCACCATATCATGCTATCTCAAAGTGATAAAAGCCTGTAATTCCTAGGAATCCCCTTAGCTGCTCTAGAATCTTGGGCCGTGGGTAGGAAAGAATTGGCTTACTAGCACTCAACAGGCAGAGACAAGAGGATTGCCATGAGTTCAAGGTTGGCCTGGGCTACATAGTGAGTTCAGGGCCAGCCTGAACGACAAAGTGAGACCCTCTCTCAAAAAACTAAAAAAAAAAAAATAATTAAAAATAATTTTTAAAAAAGAATTGGTTTTATTCTTTATTCTTCTGGTCTTTGAGGTCTCCCTTAATAAAGTCTCCCTTAATAAAGTTCAAATAATTTACCTAAAGGCTGCAAAGTTGTACCTTAATGTAGAAAATGCACAGTCTGCTAGAAAACCCTAGTCTGCTGGGAAATTTAGCAGAGTAATTTTGCTAGAAAGTTCTTCTAAGGGGATACATAGCAGTATATCATTTACACATTGTAAGACTGAGGACATTTAAAATATGCCAAGTCGTGGGAAAGCACTTGCCCAAAGAGATGAGGCTTGTCTCTGAATCCTTGAGGAAGCACAGTCCATGTCAGCCAAGAGGCCTGGTCATGAGGGTTTTCAAGGGCAAAAAGAAACAAGCAATCTGTATGTAAAGGAGTACAAAAGAAAGCATCTTTTAAAACTAACACTGAGAATAAACTATCATCTTCCAGGAACTAAGAGAAAAGTGCATGGGTTAGGTATCATTGGATAGATTTTTCACTATAGCCTTAATATATTAACCTAAGGTCCTGTACCAACCTCTACTCTCTGTTAGATTTTTGAATGCCCAAGATTGGAGCGTTACCTGGGCTAACTTTAAGGAAAAAGTCTTAAGTTGTCAATCACAGGCAATAATTCTCTCCTTACTTTAGGCCTTAGAGGATATTTTCTCTGGTGAGGAAAAATAGTAGGACCTTTGAGATGCATTTTTACCAGAGTAACTTTTATTGCTCTGCCTAGCCTACCTCCTATTGCCTGTACTTTGTGATTTATTTCTGTTTCTACCAGGAGAAGACTGTGTACTTGACATGGGTGCACATATTATAGTACTTAAACAGATTAAGATATCTCTCCAAAGAAGAACTGGACTTTTAGGCATAATGAAAAAGGAATGAGTCAAGAGAAAGCCATCCCAGTTATAGCCTAAGGGTTGTGAGAAATCGCTGTTACCTCCTCTCCAGAGACTCACTGATGCATGGGAGCAAGAAGGAAGGCCAGGGTTAAAGAAAAGGACTGAGAGACAGTAGAGTGTCCAGCAATAGGCTCAGGTCTTCTCCTTCTATAGTCACGGTTACCCAGGGCCTCTCTGTGGAGATGACAGTTTGACCAAAGGGAAAAGAGAGAGTGCTCTGGCCCTCTTCAGACTTGCTGAGTCAAGCTGGTATGATGGATCTGACCTTTGGGGCTTTGCTTCCCAGAGCAGTCTGATCTCCTGTGATCACCTTTGCAAGTAGGGCCTTGTCTCAGGGGTTTCTCATTGAAACCCTAAAGTGTCCTGGCTTTTGGTAGTGGTAACAAATGGGCTTAGTCATCGGACTCTTCTCAGAGTCTTGAGAACCAGGCACTTAAGTCTCTTAAGTGCTACTGCTAAGGCTATTGCCTTCTCTCCATGCTTCTGTTTCCTCTCCTTGACCTCCTCCTATACTCTATAATAAAACATGAAGGAAGCAATTCTCACATCTCAAGTGAGCTATCTGAGCCAAAACCCATTTTCTTATGACTTTTTTCTGCTATCTGGGAATGACTGAGTAAGATATTTATCCTTAAGAACGATTTGTCCTTCTACCGAGTCAGGAGTGAGGGATGTATATTTTCCTAATGACTCTTGTAAGCAGTCTAATAGGGCAGGCAGGTGTTTATTCTCTTCCTGAGAATAGTTGATAATTTAAGATAATTGGAGAGTTTTATTTCAGTCCTTCTTAGGCCCTCAAGAATACAAAACTCTAAATGCCTTCTGTACCAGTCTCCTACATGATTGGTAGGCCAGTGGTGGTCCTGTATGGGGCCTGCTTGGACTCTGATAGGAATTAGCGGTTCCCCTGGCACTCTTTATCCTGGCCCTCTGTAATTAACAAGATAGTATTAATCACCAGTTATAATGGCAGCTCATATTGCTGTTTGTAACTCATTACATTTTAGATATAAATTATAATCACATTCAACATTGAGAATGTGTACCTGTACATGATATATCTTGAGTAGCATTTTTCCTCACTCTCCAGCCTTCCTTACAGAACGTTTGATTTAAAAGTAACATTACTTCCTTCCAGTCTAGTTCAAAGATCTGGGTAAGTCTCCTAAAGACATGTACTTATAAGGGCCATTTGAAAACTTTCCTACTTTTATTTTAGTAGAACTGCAATAATTTCTCCCATCAATGGGAAAGGAGACTGGGAGATTATTGTGGACAGACAAGTATACTACCAATGGATGGCTGACAGCAAGCTCTCAGCTGGTGGCTGACAACCCTGAACAATGAGATGGCTATCAGCTAAGTAATTGACAGAACTATCACCCTTTGGCAGATAGTAAAGTTTATTAGAATCATACAGGCTTACATAGTGTACATGTAGAAGTTGTGGCCATAATAGCCTTGGAGAAAGAGGAAGGTTAAATGAAAATAAACATTCTAAGTGGACAATACAAAACCATTCTGTGAACATGTAATCAGTGGGCAGGAAGCACCATGACCTGCACATTTCTACAAGCCACTTTTAACTGGGGCTCTGGTATTCCTGGGACAAGTATACAGCAGCCATGAGTCCTCAAATGACCCTAAAGTATGAGAGATGGAACCTCTAGGTCTTGTTTGATCTGTTTGAGGTCACAGCAAAAAAGGGCACATGGACACAATCATATCTGAGACCATTACCTACTTTTTTATAAGGGACATTATACTAAAAGAGCTTGGAGAAAATTAGCTAAGGATAGAGATAGCCCTATAGAGCATTTAACTGTAGTTGGCCTTGGAACCTCAACCCCCAGACCCTAAAGAATAGAAGGGATCTCAGGCTTCAGAGGACAAGTAGGGAGAACTTTTGCCTCAGTAGTGGATGGGGTTTGATAAGGTTGCCTTAGAAACTTCATCTTCAGATTTAATAACAATAGGTGGGTCTTTTTTTTTTTTTTTTAACTTAGTATGAAGTTCATCTGAAACAAGAGAGAAACATGAGTCCCTGCTGGAGTTTTGTGCCTCTTGGGTGTCCCCAGAGTTTCTTCCAAGGTTATTCCATTCTAGGGCAAGTAATTGCCATCCGGAGAGAGATCCAGAAAATAAAACTGAACTAAATCAGTTAACCTTTACCCCAGTGCCTCTATCTTATCTTCCTCACTCCAGCAGATACTCCCAAAGCACATGTTACAGTAGTCTTTAGCCGTAACAATCATGTTAGGGAAGAAAATATTGGTGGCAAATCAAGAGATTTAAACTACTGCTTTCTAGTTCATTAAAAGAGAATAAAATAGGTCAACAGTCAAATTAGGGCACTCTTTCTGTAAAAGAGGTCATCTCTAGAGATGGTAGGTAGATCAGAGATTCTTCCCTGGGGCCCAGCAAAGAAATCTCTGAGACATTTACCCACAAAATCTTTATTAGACATAAGACAAGCTTATTTAAGGTCCTGTTGGGGAAAGTAGGCTGAAGGGGGATCTGTTTAGAATGAAGTCTGTCATGTGCCAGCACTAAATGGAACACTTTGTAAGCCCAAGACTTTGACCTATCTGCCAGTGACCTCCTATAGGTCCATGTAAATCCACTAAATATTTGAAACTCACAGATTAATCTTTGTTCATTTCCTATCAGCCATAATCTGCATGTTAGTAAAGGCACGCTTGATACAGGGCAGCAAGTAATACACAAATGGTGTCTAAATAAGCTAAAATAATCCAAACAAGGGCAATATTGTAACTTTCAACCTGCTAGAAAATGGAAACGTAAGTTTGTGTTTTCTAAAACTGAAGGATGAATTCTAAGAACAAGGGAAGTAGGAAAAGTTTACTGAGAAAGTTTCTGCCTATAAGGGACAGAAGGGGGACCCAAAAGTGGGTGACCCAAATGTGGGTGACCCAAGGGACTCGATTTCCTAGGGGATATTTATGGAGCAAAGCCATGAAGCGTAAGGCAGGTTCAAAGTGGGGCCAATCAATACGATTGAGAAAATGGACAAAATATGATGAATCAATAAGATTAATATTGATTAAAGGAAAATGCAATGGGAAATCAAATCACGAAACAAGCAAACAAGGATTTCCAGTGGGAGAATCTTTCCTGGGAGGAGTGAGTTAAAACCTTGCCTCCCCCTCGTCCAAGTGATTGATACCACTTAAAATACAAATCACTGCTATTTATCCTATGTGGCTGTAGTAATTGCTCTCCTTTTGTAATGTTGGCCTTCAGCGAATTTGTTCCCATGTTGGCTCTTTGGCTGTCTTCCATGAAGGCTCTGAGGCCAACCCTAACTACCTACAAATTACCTAATTAGGTCACCTACCTACAACACCTGTATCAAGTTACTTTGTGGGCATGAAGAAATAGAGAGGCTCACCAAATTTCTTCTATTCTAGTTAATATAGAAAAACACAAATGCAAGTCACTAAAGGATTGATGTTTTCTTCTATGTAAGACAAAACAGTTGTGCAAGTTGCCTTAGTTTGGCATCCCAGTGAGTTGGAGGAAAGTTTAAGGGGAGTGTTTTT
>PVIR01021568.1:0-12031 GCA_004026965.1 Petromus typicus
AGGCCATTGAGATCAGGTTAACAGGGAAAGAGAGTAGACATGAAAATAATAGTCGGCGAAAGAGGGGTGTGTGTGTGTGTGTGAGTGTGTGTGTGGGTGTATGTGTGTGTGTGGGTGTGCACAGCATAATCTGGTGATATATGATCAAGAAGATCTGATGTCTTGAGAAAAAATGAGAGAAACAACCCAAAAGCAGCCCTGGGAACTAAGAAAATAGACCATTTTGAATTTCAGCCCATCGCTCATTTCCTGTGAGAAGCGAGAGGGAAGCAAGACCTTCATGAGGCGGGAATGCAGGTTCCGGATGTCACTTGTTCATAGGACATGCCGAACTGAGGAATGTCTGAGCTGCCAGTCCTCCTCAGACCTCCCGACCCAGCCCAGCCAGGTGGGATCAGGGTGCTGCTTCTCCTTTATCAGCCTTTGCAAATGCTGTGGAGTCTTGGTGTGTGGAAATCTGTTCTTCAGTGCTGAAGAGTCAACACCAATACAGAGTAGTGTAGAGAAGCAGATGCCCTTGGTGAGACCACAGAAAACCCGCTGGCAGATCCACTTGGTTGTGGAGCAATCCTTCCATTCAACCAGGGAGGGAAGACAGCAGCTCTCCAGTGTCTCCAGCTTTCAGCCTTGGAAGAAACCAACTTTCTCTGTGTATTATTTTATTTTTTGTTCTCAGAAAAAGTGCTAACTATTACTAACTGTATTAGCAACTTTTCTGTCTCTGTTCAGACAAAATACCTGACATCCAAAGTTGGAGGGGAAGGGTTTAATTGGCTTAGAGTTAGTAAAGCTTTCAGTTCATTATTGGCTGGCTCCAAGGCAGAGAGACACACGGTAGAGGGGTGTCACGGAGCAGAAACAATTCATGGCACCCACAAGGCAGCAAAAGCAACCAGAGAAGTTAACAGTGTCTTTTTTTCCCTTTTATCTTATTCAGATTACAAGGATTAGGGCAGTGCCAGACCACACTCACACTAGTGCTTTAGTAATCACACATCATTAATCCCAGCATCACACATTCCAGACTCAGCCATCTCGGAGAAAGCCCCACCTCATCTACTGAGGCTTTGGGGCGACATCTAGATACATGCTATAATACTAAACATGCTGATTATTACATTAATCAATGTTATTGTCAGAGCTAATTGATAGCTTCTTGAGACCATTGGCACTGCTTGCCTGTGTTTAATGTGCATGAGATATTTTGCAGTACCAGGGATGGACTCAGGACCTTCCACCTGCCAGGCAGGCACGGTGCCACTGAGCTAAATCCCCAGCCCTAATGTGCATGAGATTTAGCCGAGAATCTAGTGACAGAGCTGAAAGAAACAAAGCTATGTCCCCAGACCATATAGTGAGAACCAAGGACATGAGAAGAAAAAAAATTACACTGTGCTTGTCAGAGTTGGCCAAAGAACTTGCGAGTGACATACTGTGGCTTCACTGACGTCACATGAGGAGGATGTTCTGTATGTCCTGTGCTGCGATTCTGTACGGAGACTGAAGAGTAAGTGGATATGTTTGGCTTGCTTTAGTTTCAAAATCTGAAATCACTTTTCATTAACAGCTGAATAACTGAGCTTCTAATATAGACTCAGAAGTTTAAATTCTTACATCAGTTTGTTTTCCTTAGTGCTTTCATGGAAAGCAATTCTAACACTGTTAGAAGCAGTGTAACCTAGAAAGCAGAAAGAACACTGCTCAAACATCTGGGAAAATAGGCCGCTACATGCAGGTTTAATTCAACATGCTCTGCCAGACCAGAAGTCCGGACTGCCAATTAACATCCAATGCTGATACTTAGTAGCAACTGAGAATGAGACATGAATGAAGGACTTCTAAATGTCCAGCAGATCACATGCTTCTTGCCTCCTGATGCCTTGTTATTCATTTATTAAATAGTGGCTGTAGCAATCAAATCAAATTTTCTCTTTTCAAATTGTATTTTAAGACTCCTTGGTGATGCCTACAAAGGAAAAACAAGAGTCTGGAGTTTATTAAACACCGTGAATAACCAGGATAGCAGTTTCTTTTTTACTATTTTCTATTTAATTCATGTCTCTCTTCTGTCACCAGGAATCCAAGACTGTTTTTATAGTAAGAGTTGATGTTGGTGTTTTCCGAGCTGCCTTCTCCTTGCCCCCCATTCATAGTCCTTGCCTGTGCTCAGGAGGCTAGAGCTCCTCAGCTTCTGTTATTCTGTCTTCAAAGACAGTTGGTAGAGCAGGAATACCTCCAAGAATAGGATAACAGACATGGAGTGGAGAGTCCAAAGCCAGGACAAGTGGATCCTCACTTCCCACCCTGAGCCCTAGGAGATCTGATTCTAGATTTGGGGATTTATACTGAGTCCTCCAGTGTAAAGTAAGGCAGAAAGGCCTTGTTTATTTCACAGTGCTTTTGCTACACATACATAATATTATAGACTTCTAATTTTGTATACAAAAATTCCAAATAGAAAGCTATATGGTGTTATATACATGGTATTCAGTTACTTATTTAAATCTTCCCTTTTAGTGCCTTATACTAGAAATACCTAGTAACTGCAAAGGATATATGTAGGCTGTCTTCAACTGTGGCAGTGATTTTCTCTATCACACTCTCACTACTCTCCTCTGAGTTCTCTTCTCAGCTAGATCTTACTCTGGGTCTCTAAACACTATAGACTTTTAACTTCTAGTCTCTTCTCCCTTAAGAAACTAATAGTTTCCTACAATGGGCCACCTCCTTAGGATGATTCTATCCTTCTTTGGAGAAAAATCTCAAGGCTTCCAAAAAGAATTTACTGAGTGTACTAGTTAACTCCTGCTGTTAAGTACCTGTTATGGTGTAGATCTAAAATGTGCCCCCCCCCATCTCACATGTTCAGAGATGTGTATTTCAGAAGGTATTTGACCACTGGGGCACTGTATTCATCACTGGATTAATCTATTGATGAGCTCCTAGCCGAATGTGCTGTTAGGAGGAGGTGGGGCCATGTTGGAGTTGGTGGACCACTGAGAATGCACTTTTGGAGGTATAACCCGCTGTGCCTTTCTGCTCTCTGCTTCCTGGCTGTGATGAGTTGAGCAGCTTTCCTCTGCCCAGACCATGTCTACCTTGAGTCACCCATGCATGGATCAAGTCCTCTGAAACCATAAGCCCAGATATACCTCTTCCCTTTTAAATTATGTATATCAGGTACTTTTGTCCCATCCATTAAAAAGGGACTAAACTAAGATACTAAAATTGAGTGAATTTCAGTATCTGTCTTCTGAGATATATTTGTATCTCTAATGATACAGGATTATTTTTCAAACACCTAAAAGCTGTTTCTTCAAATGCAGTCACTTGGATAGACTCAGCCGGCTCCTAGGTGGGGAGGATAGGATTCTAACTTCAAAATTGCCAACTGACAGATACATCTGGCTGAGTCAGCATTTCTACTTGCAATTTTTCACTTTCCTAACTGTGTTTAGCTCCCACTTACTGCCATTTCTTCCCTTGGAAACACCGATTTATTTCTGTACAAATGGAAGCTGACTTCAGTTCACACTGGGCTACTTTCCTATAGCAATAGTACATTACTGAACTAAACCTATCCTCACTCTTCAGTGTTCAGTTTTATCTTTGACACTATTATGCTGTGGAGTGAAGAGACAAACTAATGATCGGTAATCTTGAGATGACATATATATTATTATTTTTAAAAATTGAGTTTATTGATACATTTTAAGTATACATTATGATCACGTTTATCTTTGAGAATATGTACCTGCATGTGACATATCTTGATTCCTATTTTTTCCCATTCCTCTGCACTCCCTTCAATCTCTCCACACCTCTATGTACACAAACTTGTCAATATATATTATTAAACTTACTTACACTCTTGATCTTAATTTTGAATCTGAAGAAAAATATCTTAAATCTGCTAATAAAATACATTTTCCTGTTTTATAGATAACAGAAAATATTAAAATAATGTTCTGGATGTTGTATGCATTAAACATACACACTTCTGCTTTTTGCAAAATTTCTCAGGTTTTTTTTAGGAAATAAATTGCATTATATCAACTCATACTCAAAGCACAGTCACGCACAGCAACTTCACCTTACTCCTAAGAAGATGATGACGGCTCTATTATTCAGATATCTATCAAGCTAACAATAAACCAGCTAAGTGAATAAGCAAATAAGGATACTACGTTCTCTCTGTAGAAGAGCAAATTTTACCAGTCTCCATGGCAGACTTGACAATAAAAACCCTCTATTTATAACACAGTTATAATTATCAGCTGCTTGACTGACAACTCTGGTGAAGGCAAGAAATTTAAATTTCTGAACAGGTCTCCAACCTCCCAGTGTAGACTGTGTTGAACAGAGCCTGTTCTCTGGGGATGTGTGTAGATGTCTCATACTATTCAGAATAGACTCCTTACTTAGATATGAGACACTGTGTACCTTCTGTCATTAGCATATGTTCTTATAATTTGCCTGGGCACATAAATAAAATCTCCTTTATATACATTAAATAGAAAAATGTCTTGGAGGAATATCAGCATGAATAACTGATTCAAATTTGTTATAATGTTTCTGTATTATTTCTTAGTTAGATGAACTATTTTGTGCTCATTGTGGTTTTACCACTGATTGAATATACAAAGAGAATTGGGAGCTCAAAGAGCATCCATTTTAGTCAAAATAGAGTGAAAGAAAGTGTTTATAGAGTAAAATTATACTTTTATATGATTATTGAGAAATGTATAATTCTAACTTTATTTTTTTTGTAATTTTAAATCGGCATTTGAATTTTTTTGTATTTCAATTTTTAAACTGTGTCACTTTAAGTAAATTTTAGCTTACATAATTATAAAATCATACCTTTGCTTATATAATTATAACCTTATTGAATTCTAATTTTAATGTTGATTGAGTTGCAAAACCATACAGTATAATTGCTTCAAGTTACTGAAAATATTCAGTTATTTATCCCAGTGAGTTATATCCAGGAATGATATGCTACAAAATTGCTAGTTTCACTTTTGCAATTGTATTTCTTGAAATACTTCTTGTTTTGTATTCTCGTGGTTTGTGAATTATTGGATTAATCAAATCAATAATTAGGAGACTTAGAATTTTTAGCTTGAGTAAAAAGCTATACTGGTAAATATCAAAATCTAAATGGGTGGTGAACACAGTAGTCCTGAATTAATTATTATTATTTTTTTTTACAAAAGAAAAAATGTAAAGCTCAAGAACCAGAGGAGAAGGTGTGACTCTAGAGTGGGACCTGCTACAAGCTAAGTCATTTCAGCCACCCTGGGAACACCCACCCACAGCAATTAGTAATTCACTAACACCACTAAAAGTTCCTCCCTTGTAATGAGCCTCTCAATCACAGAAGATTTCTTCAGGGTCCATAAAAGAATAAAAAACTACCACTCTAAGTTCTAAGTGCCCATAAAACCCTGGAATTGTACAAGCTTGGCAGTGTGAAATGGTCACATAAAGTTCTTTAGACACTTCAGATTTCAAGCCCCGGAACTCTGTAAGCAGCTACTCACTGGTCTCCTTATGTCCTCAGAAGCATCCTTTCTGCAGGTAGACTTTTTAGTCCTTGTCAAGGAAGGCTTTTTTTTTAATCTTTCTTTTTTTTGAGACAGGGTCTCACTTTGTATTTCAGGCTGACCCTGTACTCATTATGTAGCCCAGACCAGCCTCAAACTCAAGCCAATTCACTTGCTTCTGCCTCCTGAATGCTGGGATTACAGGTGTGAGCCACTATACCAGGCAAATATTGACCCTTTTAATGCCATTTAAAATTATTTCTCCACATCATTCACTCTGAATTTAAAACTATTTTAAACTCCTCAAGGGTAACAGTGACTTCTAACTGTCAGACATTTCATTTAAACATAGAAGGAATAAAGACACCTTAAAGAAAATTTAAAAAGACTTCACTACACTGTATTGGTAAGGTCATAGGAATATATTTTGGTCATCAAGATGATAAGGCTACTCTAGTGATTGACAGAATAGTTTTCAGATGGAATTATTATTTCTCAATACAAGATGGCATCTGCAGTAGCATTAACAATGACAAAAGTTTTCATCTATTTTCAGAGATCAGAAACACAGTTGAGTAGAAAAACATTTGATGGTTTACACAGCATGTAAATAAGATGATGTAAGAATTTTTATCCTCTTGAAATTTTGACTTACACATGAGCTTCTTTGGTCATCCTTACAATATACATAAAAGAAAGGCCATCATTACTGCACCATATTTTACTACTAAGAATGAAGAGCGCTTGGCTCTTATTTTATTCTTAATTACTATTCTGCCCTAAATAAACTCTGGAGAATCTTTGAATATAAATCACTTTCTTTTCTTTTAATTTCAAAAAATAATCAGTCAATATTGGAGTAGAGCACCTTTAACGACACAAATGAACCAGACATAGCAAGCAAAAATAAATTATGATTTTCAGGCAACTATATATGCTGGACTCTTCGATACTGAGTTTCTTCGGATGGTGGTGGAAATGGGGTGAAGTTTAAGAAGGGATTCAAATTATAAATGAACCATATCTAAAAACTGGAAAGTTAAATGATTTCTCATGGTGAATTTGGGCATTTGGTATCACTATTACAACAGCTGGTAAACAATCCCTACCATCTGGTGCGATCAGTTTATAATTAAGATTCTGAGTTGATATTTGGAATTTAGAGTAAATCTGTGAGACCCAACTTGACACAAAAACAGTCATTCTGTTAAAAACCTCCACTTTTGTATCCTGTAATCTCCCTGTAAAAATCTGGTACTTGCCTCCATAGGGACTCTCCACCCAACCAATGTGCACCACTGATCGCACAGGTGTTCATTGTAACATCTTAGAATGTTTTTAGAAGGCGTTCACATTAATAATAGAATGATCTAACTTGCTATTGGCTTCTTTAAAGACTTTCTTCTGAACAGAAACCTCCTAGTAATGGAGAGTAACAAATTTTGCCTTTAAATACTTTAACTCAGGACCCTTCCTCCTCAGCTTGCCCTAGAGCAGATGGACCCCAGCTGGGTAATAAAGATCTTGGTTAGATGTGGGAGATTGGGGAAGAGGACACAGTCAGAACCCTGTGGCAAGCTCCATTCCACCATGAGTCCCACAGCAAAAGGACTAACCACCAACAAACAGCAAAGTTGGAACCTTGAGAAAAAGGATGAGCCAGGGCTCGACTCTTATTACTCTGAGCAGCAGCAGGGGACAAATACTGTAGCAGTAGAAGGGCCCAATGTCCTGAGTTTACTGAACCTTTATTTGGTACCAAGCTTTCACACCCATGATCTCAACATGTATAAAACAGGGTGATCCCGAGCCTTCACATCTAAAATCTTAGTATGCGTAAAGTAAAGTGGTTATCCACAATGATCCCTGTAGTTGAAGATTCTGTAAGGCAGGAAAGACATCCTTAATTCTGAGTAAGTCCCAGTAAGTCTTAAGGCCAATAGTCCTAGTGCAATTGTCCTTGTAGTTTAAAATCCAACAAGGTGGAGCAGATGTCTGCAATAATCCCTGTAGTTGATTCCACAGGGCAGGACAAACATCCGTAAGTCCAAGTAAGTAAATTGTAAGTCCGAGTATGCTGTCTGCAGTTCCTGACTGTTAGACTTTAACACTGTGTCCTATCCTGAGAGATTGTTGCTTGTTGGGACTTGGAGATAACAAATCCACTCTGATCTTTGCATTTCCTTGAGCCTTTGAAACCCTTATCAACAGTAAACTAAGGATTATCTCCACCTTATCCAAGTTAAATCATCTTTTGATCCATACTTCTGCCAGTCAAATAAACTATTATCTTCTTTTAAGCTCTATGGGCTGCAATATTAAATTCATAATCTCAATTTAATAGGCCCATATTGACAAACTTGTCCTGATCCAGGTGTATTTTTTGCCAGCATTATACCACAACCTTAAGGCCCATTCCTACATTTGTTCAGTGGGTTGCTGCTTTTAAGAGTTAAAAAACTCAAGAAGTTCTTTGGGTGAAGAGTAGGCCTCTTCATGGGTCATGTTATGTAGTTTATCCTTAGGAGACTTCTGTGATTTAAGCCTGGTTAGAGGCCTAGAGACAAAGATTGGTGGTTAGATGGGGCCCTGAGGAGTGTGAGCATTATCATTAGTTTCCTGTAGTAAAGGAAATAGACCTACGACTCAAGGACTGGGAGTGGAGACGCTTCCACCACTGATGGTGGGGAAAACTCTTCTGCTTGCAAAGTCATCTCAGTAGTCTATGAGCTCAACATCCCAGCCTCATCAGGATCTTCCCAGACACCTCCATCCCAATTTACAGGATGCTATTTTTACATTTTACTTCAGATTTAAAGTTGTATTTCAGCCAGTTGAGTTATGAAACTCTTGTATTTGCTTTTCTGCAATCTCAGTTCCTAAAGGCGTGCCTGACAGAGAGAGGACTCACTTTCAGGGAACACTTAGAAATCTCCAGATTTTTATGTGTGTCTGGAGTTGGAAATTTGGATATTTGAGGCTCTGATTTTCCTGTTAGTTTTTCCTCACATTCAGAAGATTTTAGAGCTTTCATGCCTGCTTTGAGTTCCTTATTTTCTTCTACCAGCTTGTTCAGAGATACTAAGAACCATCAGCCAGCATCATTGTATTTTCCATTTGGTCAAAAGTATTCAAAAATATCATGTATGGAGTCACTAAATTCCTTGCATCTTACCAGTGGTGAATTAGGATAATCAGATGGATCAACACTGTGTGTCATCTTAAATCATTCACATCACAAAATCACAATATTTTGTACATTATCTGAATGAGAGACTTTGGCATATTTCCATATCATCTAATTTCAAGAACCACTAAAGCCATGAAGAAATGTCACCTTTAAAATTCTGTTTTTCTAGAGAAGCTCAATCTGTATCAGTGCTCACTAGAATAGATTTAATATAAAGTTTATAAATATACAAAGATTTACAAGGTAGACTTACAATGGCCACTAACAGAGTCAGGTGTGGAAGAACACAAAAGGGCTGTTTGGGCTCTGGAGATCCAAGGAATCTAGGCAACATTTGAAGACCAGGAGTTCTTTGGAGAGTTCATTTAAATAAAGAGACCAAAGTGTCTGTGATGGAAGGCTGAATGTTCTAAACCTGATCACAGGAGACAGACATCCAAAGATAAGTGGAGAATGGAACTATTCCAAAGAAACTGAAGTGTGAATTCCTTCTTCTTTCTCCTTTTTATTCCATCCAGGACACAAGGAGATTGACAAGCCAACATCTAGGATGGCACTTCTGTCTTCAGGAAATGTTTTCAACCACACCCACGATTATGCTAATTAAATCAGTTGAATGTTTCTTATTTAAACTGATGCAAGAGTTAACTATCACATTAGAGGAAGTCAATGTTAGATAAAACTTGGCCTGAGTTATGTTCTCCATACAGGAAAGAATTATCATATCTATATCCATTCACGATAAGATTTCATTTACTTTCTGTGAGTCCACAGTGTGTATTTTCCTGACAACAAGTATCTATTGCTTCTTATGGAAGACATACCCCAAGGAGATCCCCAGTGGATTTCATCTTTGTAAGATTATGTGTGCTTGAGCAGGAGCAGGACACGACCTTGTTTCTTACCAACAGAATATGATATAGTAATAGGATGTGACTCTTTGCATGGGTTACATTATGATTTCTTTTGCTTTCATCGACTTCTTCTAACACAGAGTGGAAAGAGATTTTTCTTTCTGATTTTGAAGACAAAAGTCTATCATATTCTGAGATGTTCTCTCTTCCAGGGAGAGAGTCACATGGCAAGAATCTGCTAGTGGCCTCTAGAGCTGAAATAGTCTCTGTCCAGTATCAACAACAAACCAGAGGCCTCAGTCCTATAGCTGCAAAGACATGGATTCTGGCAACTATATGAGGAAGCCTGAAAGTGGATCTTTTGGGGTGGCATCTAGATCAGGCAGCCTCTGCTGATACCTCGATTCTATTTAGTGGATTCTGAAGCACAGAACCCAGAGAAGCACACTCAACATCCTGACCCAAGAAGGCTGACTGCAATATATGTGTGGAATTAATTTTGTAGCAACTTGTTACCATCCAGAGAAAACTTCTCCTCCACCTCCTTTACTTCAATCCTTATACTTCCATAAAATACTTGGACTTTCATTAAACAAAGTCACTTATTTGTCATTCATAAGAAGCATAGAGTGGTTCCGGGCCAGTTTTGTTATTTCACTTACAAATAGGAACGTTACATTATAAATTTAAATGTAATGATTTAAGCACAGACAATACTACATTCTCCATCGCTGAAAATCTTATATTTATAGATGTGAGGAAATGCCTATAGCAAAACATACTGCTGCTCACCTAGTCGAGTTCACCACTCAGGGCTATTTGATGCTTCCATGCCCCCTCCCCAACAGGAGCGGAAGTGTGGTTTTACTTCCGGTCTGAGACAGGGATAAGCCCATGTAGTCTATTGCAATCTCCACATGATAGATCAGTCAGTAAGGTCTCTGGAGTCTTCCCAGCCAAATACAACGAAATGAGATTTATCTTGAGCACATGCTACGGTATCAGTTCTTTCTTCCCCTTCAGTGACAACTGCTTGGCCATATGTTTCAGGTGGCACCGCCAAGGTTGATGGGATTTCCTTCTTCCAGCATCTTGGACACTCTTAGTGAGGAGCTCTTATCAAGAACCATCCTACATAATTTTGGGAAAAAATTATTTCAATTTGGGTGGGACAAATTCCTTATCAGGTGAACTCATCCCACCTACTGTTATAAAAGTGTTTGGCTTATCATTTTGCCCATTTTATCATCTCATCATATTAATCAATTTAAGCTGTCCATCAGCCTAACATTCTCATCACCACCTTTGGAGGTATCTGATACTTCCACTGATTTTGAGATCCTTATCAATTTAGGATTATTTCTGCTTTTTGAGTCATCTGATGCACCCTATGAACCCAATCAATAGTGCCAAGCTCAGAGTGCCTTTGTCTTTGCTCATTCTGAGGCACTAACTCCCACCCACAACTGTATACTTTGAAATTACATGAGTCTATTGTCTTTTCTCTTTACCCTTTGCTGTGCTCCTTTCTAGGCAGTTGGAGGATTAACCGAACTCCAGTAAGCCCCCTTTGATCTGTATGATGCATTTAGCATGATAGAGAAACAATAATTTGTTGTTTTAAGTCACTGGGCCATTTTTCTGTAGTGTAATCTAGCTTATCTTTATTAATTTAAATCCTCCTATATTAAATGCAACAAAGAGTATAAAAAATTTTATAAAGATAAAAATAACCAAACTAGAAAGAAACTGTAGATACATGCTGAATATTGACTACTGACCTAAATGGTGAGATTATAAGCAATTTGCTTGACATTTTTTGTTATATGAAAAATATTTCAAAATATCTGTGGTGAACATATATATACACGAGCCATAATTAAAAATTAAAGATTATTTTTAACTGGAATTACCCATGAGAGAGCTTGATGATTGGCTACTTAAATTTTTCTCTGTATGTTTAAAACTTCATCTGTAATAAGTTCTACAGTTACCAAGATTAAATGGCAACTTAAACTGAAATGGAAAGGCACAATAGGATGATTTTCTCTATTTTTCAAGCTTTCAGAAATAAAAATGAAGAAAATATAGGTATATTTGGAAAGGAATATTTGGAGAAAAGTAAGGCATGCAATAATTGTTTTAT
Source organism: Petromus typicus (assembly GCA_004026965.1). Classification (NCBI taxonomy): domain Eukaryota; kingdom Metazoa; phylum Chordata; class Mammalia; order Rodentia; family Petromuridae; genus Petromus; species Petromus typicus. The sequence continues at coordinate 11,740 of PVIR01021568.1, forward strand.
GAAAGCAAACTATAATCTATTTCTTTTTTAATGCAAACTTCTAAAAGTTTAAAAGTTAACAATGAAACTTTAAAAATAATATAGCAACCAATTAGAGGTAGAATCTTTGACAATTTTCAAAATTCTAAAATCTTCCTATTTCACCAAAGATGGACAAAGTTTGGAAGTTGTCTTTTAAAGGATTTTAGATGACTAAATTTGGCTCATCCTAGAAAATATCCTACTTTTTTCTGTAAATTCTCTGCAATTAAAGTACTTGATTTTTTTAAAATTATCTTTATTGGTACATTAT
>PVIR01021568.1:12131-29597 GCA_004026965.1 Petromus typicus
ACAATGCTAGGACTCATTTACATCTTCATTTTCTCATACCAGAGAAAAGATGTGATATGTATCTATCTGTGACCTATTTATTTCACTTATGAGGATATCCTCAAGGTATGTCCATTTAATTAGAAATGATTCAAACTTATCATTTTTTATGGCAGAGTAGTACTCCATAAAGTACTTGATTATTGAGAGAAGGAGACAGAGGGGTGATGGATCTATTTCATCTACTACTCAATTACTTTTAATTATAGATAATCTCTGTAATTTGATGAGGACAGTTTGGTATGGCTTGCATATGGACATCATACCAAAGCCTCAGGTGTGGTCAGGTTGTTTTTTCAGAGGTGATTGATCTAGGGGGGATAAATATTAATAAAGGAGTATGATGATTGGATTAGCCCACTGATCTGTTAGCATTATTTTGGGTGGGGGTAGTGGGAAGCCCCACCCTCTGCGTGGTTGGCACCGACCACTGGTCTGGATGGGATAAAAGGGAAAGGAAGGAGATCCACTACTGGCTAGTTGCTGCCTCCTGCCTGCCATGCCTTGGACTGTCTTCTCTCTGAGATGCCCTTCTGCCATGCCTTTCCACCTTGGAGCCAACCAACTACAGATTAAAACCTCTACAAACCACCAGCTGAAATAAACTTTTCCTCTTTTAATTTGTGGGTGTCAAGTATTTTGTTCCAGCAATGAGAAAGTAACAAAGATACAGGCCTTGTTCTTAGCTTAAAATTAGAGAACTCCTAAGTAATACAATACAGATATTACTTGTTTAATGAACTACCTATTTAATCACTGTTTGGACTTATGACCAAAGCAGGCATTAGGATTTTGATCCACCTCTCAGACTTGTGACATAAATTTGGACTTACAGCCCAGGAATGTGAGCAGCAGTGATTCACATAATGGTGCCTTCCTCTATGGTAGAATACTGTAATTTTGCTGATAGTACTGTATAATATTGTAGCTTTATGTTCTGTTACATATTATATGATTACAGGTAAGAGTTTTATGCAAATTAAAGCAAAATCATCAAACTGGAGTTGTCTTTGGCCATTTCTTTATTGGGAAGAGGGTAATGTGCCTACTGTACAGTGTAAAGCTTTTATGAAAACAGTCATCTAACAAAACATCCTACCATTCAAACTCTTTTCCATTTTCAATCAGCAGACCAGTTTGGTCTATTTTAAGGTCTCCCCAGTAAAATATAAGTAAGTGAATGTTGCCTTGTTTGTACTTCTCACCTTCTCTTCCCTTCTGAGTTCAACCTAACAACAGCACAACCTCACGAACTCACATGTTTTATGGATACAAACACCTAGAACTGAAAGCAACACAAGGGTGTATTTGACCTTCAGGAGTTAACTGGAAGTTGGGCTGAATTTTTAACCAATGAAGCAGGGGTCAGCTTTTTATATTAGGAATGATTCAGATTATTTTGTAATTGTTGTTTCTTTAAGAGATTAAAAGTTTAATAATGGTTAATATTCCAATTCTTGAAGGAATATTTTTATTTCTTCCTGAATTAAACTCTAGTTTATAGTATAATCCACAAAACATCATTAATCATGCAAAGTTTTTGATTCCAGTGTCACATTACTGTTCCAATTCAGCAAGGCATCAAATGTTGGATTGGTTATGATCTCACCATTATCTCAGCCTGACTTATTTAATTGAAGAAAAATTTGGGGGAGCATCTTTTTTTTTTTTTGAGACAGGATCTTGCTTTTGTAGTTCAGGCTGGTCCTGAGCTCAGCCTTGAACTCATAGCAATCTCCAGCCTCTGCCTCCCGAGTGCTGAGATTACAGACATGAACCACCACTCCTGGCTCTGTGGTATATAGTTCTGATTGCTAGTGGGCCTGAGTCACCATGTCACATGGTTACCGGGATCAAACCTGGGCCCTCACACTTGCAAGGCAGACACCTGAATAACTGAGCTAACTCTCCAGCCCTGGGAGAAGCATCTCTTTATGGAGCAAAGAAATCAGGCTCCCTTACTCCAGTCTTCAATTGCTTTGTCCTTTGTGGACCATAGAGACAAAGGAAAATTTCTGACTTTATGAATTATCTACGATTCCCATGTAGATTTTTTTTTTCCTGAAAGGAGTTCTTACTGTGTTTTCTTTGATGAAAGATAGAGTGCTAGCTCCAACTAGGATTACCAAAATAAAGGACAAAACTTCCCCAGTACGCTTTCAAATCTAAGCCAGAATTCTGATAGCCTTATCCAGCCTTCTTATGAGAGGCTGGCATGAAAGAACCATGCCACTGTCTCAACTGCTCAGTTTTTGTTAGAGAAAAAGCAATCATGAACAGATAGCCTATGATTTAGAAAGAAATGAAAATAGATGTGTTCGGTTACACTCAGATGATTTTTTTACAGATTCCACCTTTTTAGTTAATGATACCCACGGGCAGGTGGAAAGACACTTGATGGGAATTTTTACACAGAAACTGCCCACCTTAGACCAATAGTTCAATAGTTGAAATGGAATGGGGAGTGTGATACACACTATTTATTTTTTATTAATTGGCCATTGAATGAATTTGTTATTAAAATAGGAACATGGGAAAGACACCATTTAATTTACATTAAGGTTAAAATGAATTTGTTCAAAGTGACCCAGCAAAAGTGAAAAAACCCTAGAACATTTAATAACCTAACAGTCTAACTAATAGTGCCAGGCCAGACCTTCTGTGTTTTTATTGTATGAAGAGGTGACTTTCAGTGAGACATCTACTGTTCTTACAAAGATACCAGTTCTTTTTTTCTTTTGCTTGTCTTTGCTGTATTTACTCACAAAGATCTCATGGGCTCATATTTGCCCCATCAAGTTGTTATAACTGCATGTGTGTGTTTGTGTGTGCACAAACATGAGATAAGAGATCTTCCTGTGACATACTGTATGCCTGTAACAAGCTTGATCTACCGCCTGCATGATATAGTGACTCTATAATGTGTAGGATCCCTGGTGAGAAGCTGCTAAGCACTAATCTGCTCTTTGATAAGCATATTGGCCTAACAAGTATTCAGCAGAGTGTTTTGTCATACATACCAAGCTTTAATCAGTTGATGGCTCCTACTGGGGAGAAGTGAGATTTGAAGCTCACACCCTCTTTTACTGAAAATCCTCATTGTGGGCTGAGAAGAAAGACAGTATTGTTTTGATAAGAGAGAGAATATTCAAATCGTGCTCCACATTAGACTCATTTGGGGCCTGTGAATATTGAATCAGCATTCAGAGCCCTATATTAAGTATTGACATTTCCCCATGTGTTCCAGATTAATTCTTTTTTTTTTGTTTGTTTGAGACAGGATCTTGCTTTCTAGTTCAGGCTGGCCCTGAGCTCAGCCTCAAACTCACATCACAGCAATCCTCCTGCCTCTGCCTCCTGAGTCCTGGGATTACAGGCGTGAGCCACTATGCCCGACACTGTGTTATGTGGTACTGATTGCTAGTGGGCGTGAGTCTCCATGCCTACTATTGTATGTGGTGACCTGGGATCGAACCCGGACCCTTGCGCTTGCAAGACAGGTGCTGGAACCACTGAGCTAAATCCCTGGCCCCAGATTAATTTTGACATCAGGCAGGTTGAGGACCTGGGCACTGAATATTGACCCTGAAAGGAAAACATCTAGGCAGAATGTTACCACATGACCTGAAATAATTTGGCCTGGGATCTGTGCTTGGTCAAAGAAACTCTCCAGGTACTGGGGCCAACAGAAGCACACTGCCTTCCAGCTTGCATAGCAGAGCTGGGCAGTACTAGGGGATCCAGGAGCTGCACAGCTATGGAGGTGTTCAATGACAGTGCCTTTGGCATTGTTTCTTCTCAACATTAGCAAGTACCAGGATCAAGTACCCAGTGGCCATGTGGCGTGGCTCACCCAGCATCCCAAGTAGTGGAGTCTCCTGTTGGAAACATGGTTCAGGAGGTCTCCATTGGGGAAAGGATGAAGGGGCGAATGTCACATTTGTGAGTACACGTGAGATGTGCCCTCAGATACTGAAAAAGACCAGAAAGAGCTAGAGGGCTTGAAATAATGAGCAGGAGCAAGAAGCGCAATACTTTTATGGCTCCTGTTACATTTTCCTTCAGGCTGAAAAGGTCTATGCATATATGGGTTATATATTCGGAAATAAGTTTTACAGGAGTAAACAAACTCTACTTAGTACCTCACTGGGCAGATGATGAAAGTTATCTGTACAAAGTGTTTCTGCACAGGAAACATATTTCTGCTAACTCGTTTCTCTCTTGACAAAAAATGCTATATAGACATAGGAGAATTATTATGTAGGGTGAAATTAAGGACTGAAGTTTGAATTATGGTTCCCAAGTGATTGATGATGTAAAATATTAGTATTCTGCTTTTGTTTTCTCTCTCTAGAATCTACTGGTCTTTATAAATGTTGGAAAAGTCTTGGTTAATATCCTTACAACTTTTCTTCCTTATTTTTGTGTCTCCATGGCCTCCAATTGCCTGTATTTTTTCTTACCAACTAACACTGTTCCAAAGTCTCGACTTTAAAAAGTAATCAGTTTGAGTAATTTCCAGTGACCTTTCTCCAGATTCGATCTTTTTTCTGCTATATATCATCTTGTGATGTGCCTTCAGATGAATTAACTTTTCAGTTTGAAAGTTGTACTTTTCACATGTAGCATTTTAATTTATTTTTGATAGTTTTATGTCTCTGCTGAAATTCTTTATTCTTCAACAAAACATACCATCTATGACATTTCTGTCTCTAACATTTGCTCCTTGTGCTCCTTTCCACTTGCTACTGACAATTAGTACTGAGCTTCAGGCAACTATTGATCTGCTTTCTCTGGTGACAAAGCATCTGCTATGATCCCACAGAGATTTTTGCATGTGTTCAGCTGTATTTTTTTGTGTTTTTTTCACTTAGCATAGTTTTAAAATTGATTTTATTGGTATATTTGAACATATTTTTGAGACTTATGCACAAATGCTATTTATCTTAGTATTTCACTTTTATTAAAGTGAGTTATTCCATATGTAGGTGCCTTGTGTTTTTTATCTCTTCACTAGTTGTTGGAATTTGGACTACTTGAGGTTGGAGCATTTATGAGTAATGTTGTTGTGAACAATTTTATGTACATGCTTGCATGAACAGAGGTAATCTTGTAGGAGTGAAGCTAATGGATAATATGGTAAGGATGCTTAGCTTTATAAGATCCTGCCATAATGTCTACAGCTGCTGTGCAGTTTTATATTCCAGCCTGCATTGTGTACTATATGATGCCTGGTTGCTTTCCTAGCTCACTAGATTGGATATGGTCAATCTCTCATGCTAATCAGTGTAATGAATAGGAAAGAATATTGAATTGTGGTTTTGACATGAATTTCCCTGATGACAAATGATGTTGAAAATCTTTGTACCTATTTGCCATTCACATCCTTTCTATGGTGACATGTATGTTCAATTTTTTATCTACCTACTACTAATGTTTAAGTAATTGACTTATAATATTCTTTGTAGTCTTTCTGAGACATGTATTTTGCAAACATTTTGGTCAGTGGCTTGTGCTTTTATTTTATTTTTAAAATTGATTTTATTGGTATATATTTAGTATAAACTTTATGATCACAATCAACACTGAGAATTTGTACCAGTACAGGACATGACTTATTTCTTTTCATTTTTTCCCACTGATTACTACAACCGTCTGGCTACATTTCCTAGATTTTTAATTAAGTCTAAAAATACTTCTTCCCCTTTTCCCCTATACAAAATACATTTTCAGTTTCTGATAATCTGACATCTTATGAGATCCACTATTCCCATGTCAAGCCTCATCCATGGCAATTCAGTCATAAGCAAATTTTTAAAAAGCTTAAAGTAATATCTAAAGTCTAGGGTTTGCAATGTGACCCTATATTAGGTGAGGGGACAAATTTACATATTTTCTGTTATCACTCTTATGTTCCATGCTCAGATAATCAAGAAGATAAATATCAATTGGTTATTTGCTCATTTCTCTATGACTTGTCAATAGGATAAGGAACAGTCTAGTCATCTTCAGGTACCTCTGACCTTTTGAACATATTGATTTTTATTATTTATAGAGGCTAGTTGCTCCTGTAGCCTACTAACCCCATATCTCCCAGTATTCTGGACCTTCCCCCTTTTTTTTAAAGTCCCAGTGGAGTTTATTTAATGTAATAAAAATAGAAAGCATGCACTCCTTACCTACATTTCTCAGTATGCTAAGGGTAGGACTTATTTTTTCTTGGCAGTTTTTCATTGCTTCCTTTCCTTCCTGCCTTGAATTTCTCTTCCTAACAAATCCAGACCCTTGTCCAGGTGCCTCTCAAGGCTGCTGTCCCACCTTCACTTGACTCTTAAAATGGCCTCATTACCTTCACTTCTAATATCACTCACACAAGGCTATTATGTGATCATATTTTGCCATAGTCTTTATGTAGAGACATGAATTATGGGAAAAGAAAATAAAACAGGCACTCTGAACTTCACCTTTTATTTGTCTCCCAGAAAATTGATTTCCTGCAGCTACCCCACTACATGGGGTCTTATACTCCGTCTTTTTCTCCTTCTTTTCTCAGTCAAACTAAAATAGGGAGAAATGCAAATCATGTAATTAGAGATGAGCAGGGAAATATTACAATAGCAATTGCTGAAATCTAGAGGTTTACTGCAGACTATGTTGAAAAACCATATTATAATAAACTGGAGCATCTATAAGAAATAACCGAATTTCTGGACACAAGGCAACTACCAAAGCTGTAATAACTATAGAGTTAAAGTTCTCAGTACCCAGAATTTCCTGATGACACAGTTTTGCCCACGAAGCCCTGCAGTATTTTTCTCTGGAAACAGCACAAAATGAAAATATGTACAGTTGTTTTCTTCCCTATGATCTTACCCTCAGCAGGAAAAACATACAAATATAAAGTGCCTCTTTGAGGCCTAAGTAAGAGGCCTTGACAGTTTGCAACCATACTGTGCATATTCACAGAAAGTAGCCCAGTTTCTGATGGGTTGGCAAAAACCAAACTGCCCAGAAGGAACATTCTGGAAATATCTAAATTTATTAATATCTAAATTCCATGTCTTCATATCCTTATAAAACCCACAATTTTTCAGCCTAACTGCATGAGCTCTCCCTTGGAAACTGAGTTATCATCCCTCCTGACAATGTACTCTGATCTGAAAAAATTCTTTTCTAGATTCCTCAACTGTGGGTAAATTCTGTTACTTCCCATACAATTGGTCCTTCATACACTAGCTGAAATGTCAAACCTGAACCAATAGGTTATAAAAACACTAAATAGGAGAATAACAAATATGAGAGTAAAATAATAAAAGAAAGCCTTGCCAAGTGGAAAAGTTTAGGAGTAGATAGTCGGCTGGCTGACTGTTACCAAATCTTTAAAGAAGAGATAAAAATAGTTGCCTCAAATTATTGCGTAAAACAGAAATAGAAGGAACACTTTGAAACTCATTCTACAGGGTCAGCTTCACCCTGGTAGAAAAAGTAGAAAAAGATACACACCAAAAATACTGTAGACCAATGTCCTTGAGGAATATAGATTAAAAAAAATGCTTAATAGGGACCGGGGAGTTAGCTCAGTGGTTCTGGTGCCTGTCTTGCAAGTGCAAGGACCTGGGTTCAATCCCCGGTAACCACATACAATACTGGGCGTGGAGACTCACCCCAGCAGCAACCAGTACCACATACCGCAGTGCCAGGCGTGGTGGCTCACGCCTATAATCCCAGCACTCAGGAGGCAGAGGCAGGAGGATTGCTGTGATGTGAGTTTGAGGCTGAGCTCAGGGCCAGCCTGAATCACAAAGTGAGACCCTGTCTCAAAAAAAAAAAAAAAAAAAAAGCTTAATAAAATCTTTGGAAACGAAATTCAACAACATATTAAAAGATCATATATCACAATCAATGTTTTTTTCTAATTCCAGGGATACAATATAGTCCATTATTTGCAGACTAATAAGGCTAATATGTTATATAAATAGAAGTTGGCATAAAAATCATGTGTTCCTCAACTGATGCAGAAAAAGCCATCAACAAAATTAAACTTGCATTTGTCATTTTTCTCTTAAAAGAAAATAGGTATTGAGGAATAATATTGTAATATAGTAAAAATCACACATGGCAAACCCACAGAAAACATCATTACAAACTTTTTTATTCATACATGTTTGCAGTTTATAATATTTACACTCCCCCTGGGGAGTCTGTACAGAACACATCTTCGTTCCTTGTCTTATCACCTCCCCCTCCTCCGTTGCTCCCCCTCCCTCTACCTCTTGACCCTGTTCCCATTTGGAAGAGATCTATATTTTATTTAGCTTTTTATTTATTTATACTTTGGGTTTCTCATATAAAAGAAACCATGTGATATAGAAGCTTTTGTGTCTGATTTATTTATTTAAAAAAATTTTTTTTGAGACAAGGTCTCACATTGTAGTTCAGGCTGGTCCTGAACTCAGCCTCAAACTGAGAAATCCTCCTGCCTCTGCTTCTCAAGTACTGGGATTGCAGGCATGAGACACCATGTCCTGCATTGTGGTATGTGGTACTGATTGCTGGTGGGCGTGAGCCACCATACATTGCACTGTTGTGGTTACAGGGGTTCACAGGATTTTGTGCTTGCAAGGCAGGCACCAGAACCACTGAGCTAAATCCCCAGCCCTGTGTCTGATTTATTTAACTTAATTTTGTGGTCTCCAAATGCATCCATTTTCCTAAAATGGCTTGTTTATCTTTCTTTGTGGCAGAGTAGTACTCTATCGTGTGTAAATACCATTTTTCCTTTATTCATTCATCTGTGGATGGACATACATGATGCTTCTATGATTTAGCTACTATTGATTATGCTGCTATAAACATGAGTATGTAGGTATCACAGAGGAATTACAAATGGTCAGCATCATTTTGAATATGAAAAAATTGAAAACATTTCTTCTCAAACCAGGGACAATATGAGGACATACACTCTCTTAGTTCTTACTTTATATAACTTTTGAAATTTTGTCTGTAGCACTAGACATGAAAAAGAAATAAAAGAAATACAAATACAAAAGGAAAAATTTAAATTATCTTTATGTGCATATGATGCAGCTCTATATTTACAAAGACCTAAAGACTCTATCAAGACTTACAGAACTGGTAGATGAATTCAGCAGCATAGTAAATTATAAAAGCAACATTCAAAGATAATTGTATACTCAACAAAAATATTGGACCAGCTGAGAAAGAAATCAGGAAAATAATTCTATTCAAAGCTGCTTGAAATAAAACAAAATGCCTAGGAACTAGTCTACTCAGAGATTAAAGACCTATACAGTGAAAATTTTAGAACACTACAGAAATAAATGTAAGTACAACAGAAAATGGGAAAACCTCTCATATCCAAATTAATGGCATTAAATAATATAGTCAAAATGGCCATCTAACCAAAAGCACTGTAGAGATACAATGAAATCCAAATCAAAATATCAATGATATTCTTCATAGAACTAGAAAACAATTCTAAAATTCATATGGAAACACAGAAGTTCTGGAATAGTAATTTTAAGTAGTAATAGTAATTTTAAGAAGTAATTTTAAGCAAAGAAAGCAAAGGTGGAGACATTTTTATATCGAACTTCAAAGTGTACTAGAAAGTCATAGTAACCAAAACAGAATGGAACCACTACAGAATACACTATTTACCAATGGAACAGAAGACTCAGAAAAAATACCTATGCGATACAATCATTTGATTTTGTTCTAAGGATCTAAAAACATAGGCAAAGGCCTAGGTATAAGATCTATATCTTTGAATTTCCTGAAACAAAACATGGAGAAAACATGTAAAGCCATAGAAAAAGGCAAAAAGTTTTGAACAGGATTCCATTAGCATAAGAAATAATAGTAGACATGAAAATAATAATACATCAAATTAAAAATTTTCTGCCTAACTAGGGCAATAATAATTAAAGAAACAAAGAATGGAAGAAAATCTTCATGAGCTACTCTTCTGAGAGGATTAATACATAAAGAATTCAAATGAAAACAATATCAAATAGTCAACAGCAATTAGCAAATGAATTGTACATATACTTTTGAAGAAAAGGAAAGATGACCAATAAGCATATATATTGACTATTCAATACTCTCAGTCATTAGGGAAATGCAAATTAAATCTAGATAGATTTCATCTCATCCCAGGTAAAACTGTTCTTACTGACTACAAAAAACAATAAATGCTGGAAAAAGTGTGGGTAAAAAGGAACTTTTCTACACTGCTGGTGGAAATGTAAGTTGGTACATCCACTATGGAAATCAGGACAGAAGTTGATCAAAAAGCCTGAAAATAGGGTTGGGGATTTAACTCAGTGGTTCTGGTGCCTGCCTTGCAAGGGCAAGGACCAGATTTCAGTCTCAGTAACCATGTACAACAATGCTGGGCATGGAGACTCATGCCCACCAGCAATCAGAGCCATATACCACAGTGCTGGTCATGGTAGTTTGTGCCTGTAATCTCAGCACTTTGGAGGCAGAGGCAAGAGGATACTGTGAGTTCAAGGCTGAGCTCAGGGCCAGTTAAACTACAAAAAGCGAGATCTTATCTAAAAAAAAAAAAAAGCCTGAAAATAGAGTTACCATTTGATCCAGTCATCCCTTGATCCCTAGTATATAAACGAAGTCACTAAAGTCAGCACAACAGTGTTACCTGCATATTTGCAGCAAGATTTGAAACCAGTCTGGATTCTTGACTGATGACTTGATACAGAAAAAATGTGGTATGCAGACGACAGAGTTCAGTGGTGCCTCTGTTTATGAAACTTAACGCCTCAGTTCTGGTCACAAACTGAATTGGATGAGGAATGAATCAAATTTCTCTGTAAGATCAGTGTTGAATCTAACCACTGAATTTGGTTCAATTCTTGTCCAATTTGGTTTGTGACAAGAATTGCAAAAAAGAATTTAGTTTGCGAACCGAGGTATAATATTCAGCTAAAATAAACAAAGAAACAAAAAAGAAATTCTATCATTTGCAGGAAAATAAGTCAATCTGAAGACTATCATTCTTATAAGCTGACTCAGATAAATATGGCATGCATTTCCCAATATGTGGAATGTAATAAAGATGATAAGAAAGTAGCAAGAAGAATATTATTGGACAAAAATGGGAATAAGGGAAAGAAAGGTGGGCCAAGCTGGTACAAATATGAAGTATGTATATGAGGAAAATACTCTACATATTACAACCACCCCATGTGAAATGGGAAAGGAGAACAAGGGAAGCCACAGGAAGTGTGAAAATTTTCAGAATACGCTACATGCATTTAGGAACCCACTAGAGCACAGCTCATTATTCTGAATAACAAATTAAGAGGGAGGAAAATCATAGGATTAGGCCTTTGAAAAGAGAAAAATGGAATTTTCCAGCTCTTGTACTCTACAGTACAGTCTAATTGTAGCTTTGCTTAAGTATTTATCCAGTCAAATATTTACAGTATACTTGGTTTTCATCCCCACCCCTCTTTCATTCTCTGCATTTTCTGCCTTATTCAAGTGGAGTCCAGATATTCTTATGAGACATTTAGAATAGTGACAGTTGTGGGGCATGACAATCTTTCTATGGGCTGGCACGTGGGGGTTAGTAGTTTTTAATCTCTTTTTTTAGTGTGTTTGGGATACACTATGATTACTTTCTCCCAGAGCATCACCATCTCAGCTCCACATCAGGTCCTGAGGTACTAGATTCCCATAAGGGGTGCACAATCTAGACTCCTCACATGTACTGTATACAGTAAGGTTTGTGCTCTCATGAGAATCTGATGATACCAAGATTTGACAGGAAACAGATCATAAAAGTAATGCATACTACAGGGAGTGGCTGTAAATCCCATTGAAGAGAGTAAATTTCAAAATGAGTTTTGGGGACCACCAGCATTTAAGCTATAGGATACCTTTGGGGACCACATGCTGCTCATTTTTATAAATATTCCTGAGCAAATAAGAGCTGGCAGAGAACCTGGCTATATTCTTTGCCTTAGATTCCTAGCGTCTATAGCGACTACTGGATGAGACTATCAGACCTGAGCTGGGGGTCTCATTAGCTTCTCTGAGGCATACAGGCTACGTGATAGTGAATCTTAGTATAATAGGCTGGGCTGCACCAAGTTGTTGAACACCAATGCAGATGCTTCTGCACAAGTTGTGTTTAGATATGCTTCATTTTCACTTTTGGTAAAGCTGATTGTTTCCCACAGCACAGATGTATCTCAGTCACCTAGCTTTATTTTATTTTATTTTTGTACCAAGGATTGGATTCAGGATCTTGCATCTGCCAAAAAGACACTATGCCACTGAGCTAAATGCCTCACCCTCAGTCAACTCACTCTCAGTCAGTTTTAGGCCTATTAGGTAGATTAAGGTTTTTCAAGAAGCAATTCCACCGCAATACGGTAATTTTTTATTCCCAGCCAGTTGACTTGCTCTTCAGATAGACTGAAAACTGCAGGAACTCTCCTATAAATTCTAACCTGTTAGCTTGCCCTACAAATTTCAGACCTTACAGTCTTCATGATCACATAGCCAATTCCTGACATTAATCTCCCTTTCTCTCTGTACATCACATTGGTGTCAATTCTTGAGAGGACTCTAATTCAGCCCATATGTAATAATACTGAATACTTGATCAGAATTCTAATGCTGATGAGAGATTTTCAGCAGCCATGTTCATTTCATTGCTGTAATCCAACAGTAACTTCAGAGAGGAAAGTAGAGCAGGGGATGGGAAGACTGACAATAAATGATACTGCAACAATGTAGGATTTTTCATAGCAGATTTTGGTTAATTATGTGAATAAATACTTAACAAATTCTGATAATTGAGATTGACCAATTCTTCCCATCGGTGAGTCTGAGCACTGAAATAGAATTTGCTTTCCTCAATAAAATAAAATGAAGTTTTTAGGAGGAACTTTAAGAAATCACGAGCTCTTCTCTATTCAGTCACAAGTTTTGTACTAAAAGAGTTGCTTCTTTCAGCAGAACACACTCATTTCTCCATTGCTTATTCCCTGATCCCTAAAAGGGAGATTTCTATTTTATTATGGTACTTATTTCATGTTGTATCACTTGGCTGGCACAGAGTCAATAACTAACACATGAAATAGCCCAACGTTTTGTTTCTGAGATTAGATCAGATTTCGGTTCCAATGCCTGCTGTCCTCCCCAGGGAACCCTTCAGGCTTCTTTCGTCCCTTTCCTTTTTCTGATCAGTCTATCATGTTCCTAGCAAAAAGCAACAGGACTAGCTAAATGAAACTTTGTAAGTGGATACTAAACCCTTAGGTAAGGTATTATGAGAATAATTTCTGGACTGTGAAATAATTTACTGTTGAATATAAAGTTTAAATGCATTGAATGAAATTCTGTCAATATGTCAAAAGCTATTATCAGAATTCAGGGAACCAAGAATTCCTGCTCTTAAGCTATTTTTCTTCTTATTTTGTCAGTCAGTGATGGTGGCTCAAGGACAATCATTTACCCCATGTTAGTTTTTAATTTTCTCCTGTTAACCCAAGCTTAATTTAAGTCTTATTTGAGTGCAATAATTTTATATGAAGAAAAGAAATTAGCCTAATCTTTACTGAACATTTACTCCATGCTGGACAGTGTGCTTTTTTTCTCTCTCTCTCATTGTCCCTGTTTTACTGATGAGTGTACCTGGGATCAAAGAGGGTAAATAATCTGCCCAAACCCAGAGACAGTCTCAGAAGTCTCTGCTTTTTTGAGCTGAATTTTCCAATGCTTTAACCTTAAGAAGTATGTTTCACCCTGAAAGAACAATCATTCTCAAGAAAGATGGAAAAAAATCACTCTTAGTTATTAAACGCACAGGTTTTACCAGTTCTATGAGATGAGGAGTATGTAATCCCAGCCAGGCTTTTCAACTACTTTTCACTACGTTGCTCCAAAGCGACACCATTTTGGGTTAATATGTGCAAAACTATAATGTACTATTACTGCTGATACTGCGTTGTTATTACTTTCGGATGTTTTCTAAAATAACAGAGTGCCTATGAAGAATTAATGACAAGAACATGGAACAGATATATGTAGATCCATAGGCTGAAAAACTATTGCCTTTGCTCTTTCTACTTATAAGTGCACCTAGAATGTGGGTCTTGAGTAGATAGGTTAAGGATAAGTTAAGATAAGTTAAGTTTCATTCACACAGACAAATTATGAGTCCTGCTAAAGACTGTGTTTTCATCCTCGTGTGGTCATTGACTCTTCCACATAATGTCAATATCCGATAATTTTTACTGTGAAAGAAGAACGATAAATGAACCAGCAAGATCAAGAAGCCTGCATGGAAGCAGGCACAGCGGTAGTTCACAGCCTCCTTGTAACCCGTCACAGAGGCACTAGAAGATAGGAACTCAGCAAAGAAAGACAAGGAGGACTCTGAGGATCAAGACAGAACCAATATGAAAGCTAAAAATCATGGAGAAATGAAAAGGCAGCTTAGAGAAATGAACGAAGCAGTTTACAACGTCATGACTCATGCTGAGAGGGGATTTCCTGGCTCCACAAGCCCAGGGCAACCTGGAGAGGGCTGCAGCTCAGGGATAAAAACAAGGTCACTGCATCAGAATATCCTACAAACTTTGAAGTGTGAATGACCTCTGACCCTCAGAGTAGTTCAGTCTCAAACAATAAGCTTCCCATCAAAACAGCTTCAGGGCATATTAACTTATATTCTCTTCTCTCTCTCATACCACACACAATGATCACATACATCATGTAGAATTTGTACTTGTACATAATATATGTTAATTCTTCCTTTGTTCCCTATTTCCTTCCCATCCCTTCAACCTTCCCCCTTTGCTTATAAAAACTTTATTTCCATTTTTTCTTCTGTTCTTTTTTGTCTGGTCCTTTATTTCCTTTCCTCCCCTCTTCCTTGTTTCCCACGTCATTTGGACATTTTCTTCCCATTTCTCAATATCTATTGTTCATTTCGGTCCTTAGTTACACTTTTGGTTTATCACAAGAGCAAAACCATGGGACGTTTGAACTTGTGTGTCTGATTTGTTTTATATAAGAGTGTGTTCTCAAGGTGTATCCATTTAGTTAGAAATATCCCAAGCTTATCCTTCTCTACACGAAGAGCAGCATTCCTTTATATTAAAAAAAACCCACATCTTTATCCATTTTTCAGTTGATAAGCATTTGGATAGTTTTCAAGATTTAGCTATTACAAATTGTGCTTCTGTAAATGAGGATGTGCATGTATCCTTGTAGTATGATGTTGTTAATACTTTTTGGGAAATATCAAGGAGAATAGCTGGGTTGAATGGAACCACTGATTCTTTATTTTTGAAATAGGGTGTCACTTTGTATTTTAGGCTGGCCCTGACTTCACTATGTAGCCCAGGCAAGCCTCGAACTCAGAGCAATCCTCCTGCCTCTGCCTTCCGAGTGCTGGGATTACAGGTGTGAGCCACCGTGCTCTGCACTGTGTATGTGGTTACTAGGAATTGACCTAGGCACGTCGTGCTTGCCAGGCAGGCAGTGGAACCGCTGGGCTAAATCCCTGGCAACCCACTGATTCTTAAAAAGCAATGTGTTCAGAGGCTGGGGATATAAATAATCCAATAAGTAGGTCAGAATTTAGGAAGCCTATTGTAAGTCAGTTTTCCATCATTGTGACAAAACACCTGGGGTAACTTTTAAGGAGAAGAGATTTATTTTGACTCATAGTTTCTGAAGTGTCTCCACACAGTTCCTTGGCCAGTAGCAGCACAGTGTATTATGTAAGGAATATGTATTGATGGAGGTTTGTTCTTTAGAGGACGGCGAGAAACAGAGAGAAAGGAGGAGGCTGGGGACCTAATATCTCTACCAAGGAGGTGCCCCCAGTGATCTCAGTTCTTTCCACTAGATCTCATTTCCTAAGGTTTCCTCCCTTCCCACAGTCCATAAGCCAGGGACCAAACCTTTAACTTATGGGTCTTTGGAAACATTTGAAAGTCAAATGATAGAGCGTATCTTAAATCAAGATTTGGAATTGGTGCTATATTTTTGTTGTTGTTGACTTTGCTCATGTACTTTAAAATACGTGCTAATGTTGGGTAGAAAAGCAGAGCTTATGATAAAGTCACAAATGGGGGCATGCTCAATCACCTGAAAAGACCTAGAGCCCACTCATGATAAAAGATACAAAATAAAACAACATTGATATGTTGTTTTTCACTGAACTGAAAAGTTCAAACTTTATCAACATATTCTGTAGGAGAGAGCAAGTAGTCTACTCATTTTATATTGGTGTTGGAATTACAGTACTAAAATGGAGAGGACAGAGGACTTCTCAACTCAAAAACTCAATGCAAGAAGAGCCTGGAGTGAAGTCTTCCAAGCCCTAAAGGAAAACAACTTCCAAACCAGACTGATGTATCCTGCAAAACTATCCTTCAAAATTGATGGGGAAATAAGATACTTTTATGACAAAGAACACCTGAAAAATTTCACAAATATGAAACCTGTGCTCCAAAACATTTTAAAGAATATCTTGGAGAAAAATAAGGAAAGTTACAAATCCATGAAACCTAACTGAGTCAACCCATGGGACCAAACAAGAAACGGATGGGGAAAGGGCAAAAGTAGAATAACACAGCCAAGAACAGGAAAACATGGCAGCACTAAATTTACCTATATCAATCATAACAATTAATGTCAATGGACTCAACACGCCAATTAAGAGATACAGACTGGCAGAGTGGATCAAAAAACAAGATCCTACAATCTGCTGCATACAAGAAATACACCTAATTCAGAAAGAAACCCATGGACTAAAAGTAAAGGGATGGAAAACAATACTCCATGCAACAGGAAGCAGCAAGAGGGCAGGAGTGGCAATTTTATTTGCAGACAAAATAGACTTCAAGCCAAAGCTGATAAAGAGAGATAAAGATGGACACTATCTTTTAGTTCAGGGGAAAATCCAAGAGACAGAAATCACAATCTTAAATATCTATGCTCCAAATTCTAATGAACCCAACTATATAAAACAAGTATTAATGGACTTGAAAAACCAGATAAACTCCAATACAGTAATAGTAGGGAACCTCAATAACCAACTGTCACAAAGAGACAGATCAACTGGACAAAAAGTCACTAAGGAAATCCTGGAGCTCAACCAGACTCTTCAGCAAATGGACTTAATAGATGCCTACAGAGTATTTCACCCCACAAACTCAGAATATACATTCTTCTCAGCTGCTCATGGATCATTCTCCAAAATAGACCATGTGCTCATTCATAGAACAGGTTTAAGCAAATATAAAGGGATTGAAGTTATTCCTTGTATACTCTCGGACCTTAGTGCCCTAAAATTGGAGCTGAATAGCAAAGGAAAGCCCAGGATCTTCACAAACACATGGAAACTGAACAACA
>PVIR01021569.1:0-29266 GCA_004026965.1 Petromus typicus
TTTCTTACCACAGAGGTACCTGGCAGCTATCATCAGTGTCCAGGCTTATGTGGGTGATCTGGGCTTTTGGAGGGGGTAAGCCTTGGAGGGTCAAGGACATATTATATGGTTCCTGGCCCGCTTAAACTGTTCAGACTTTAAATTCTGCATTTATCCTGGGAATAGATGGGTGAGCGGATATAGAGAAAGGAAAGAATATTGGACTTCACCAAGGACATCTCATCTGGGGCAGCAGAGGAAGCCCACGTCAGGATGAGACAGATCATGAGTAAGAGACCCCTTGGAGGTACATCAAAATATCTCAGGGCAAAGAACTGAAAGGATGAGAAAGGATGGGAACAGATGGATTGGTTATTTCTAGAACAGAGATAGATTAGTTCATACCACCTATCTCTCAGACCCCCTCCTGGCAGACCACCTGCTGTAATGCCAAGACTTGCCAATCACTAGGGAAAGAACTGACCAGAACCAGTTCTCACATTAGTGTTTGATTTGGGAGATGGGTAAGGCAGCTTATTGTGTTGTCCTCTGGGTTCCTCAAGCACCATCTTAGGGAGAAGTTACATTTAGGTGCTTTGGTTTGGTGGTGCTAAGCCAGGCAAGAAAGACATAGGTTTAGAAGAAGCAGCAGAAAAATGAAGAGTGAGACAGGCCTTAACCTTGTGAATGTCTGGTCTTCACATGGGCCGGTTGAGAGCCTGGAGCTGTACCCTGTCCCCAGGGGGTCTGCTGTCTGCTGGAGAATGTGCAGAGTGGAACATCGTAGGAACCACACACAGAGTCACTTCCAATCCATCGTTAGGGAGATGCCAAGGAGGCTGCTATGGGTCATTTCTCAGGGACATCCAAGAAGGACATTCACAGGTAGGCAAAGTTGAGGGGTCACTTTTGATCAGTGGAGGACAGAGAAACTTGCTGACCAGGAGTAAGTCCTTTGATGGAATAATTCTCACTGGGAGGGTGAGAGCATGAAAATTCACTTAGGGGTGTTTGCTCACTGTCGAATTTCCCCATCCCCATGGCTCAGACCCGTGAGACTCGTCCTCTGAATGGGAAATCAGAGGGCCTCCCTGCTGCTGCTGTTTCCCTCCTCCCTTCACTCCTCTCTTCTCTCTATAGTGCTGCCATGCTGCAACCAGGCATGACCTGAATGCCAGCATTATCCTGCCCCCTTCCACACCTGTCCCCATCCCAGTATACCAGCTATACTGGGAGACACTACCAACACCACCTGTGGCTATACAGCTCCCTCAGGGTAATGCCCTGGTGCTGACTCCTTTCCTCATATGTTTGGTAGCAGAACTTGGTGGCCATGGCCTAAGTGGGACTGGGCCTGTCAACATCATGGCATCAGCCAGGGAAGCCATCAGAACTTCTCACTCAGAACATTATTATTACTTGGGTCCAGTTCAGTGAAAATGACCCAGGGACCTTGTAGGCGACAATGCAGCACATCCTTTTCCTAGTATCTGATGACCCCTTCTACAACCACCTTTGGGCTGGAGGCTGTGCTGGATATGAAAGATGGTTTCATCTTCCAAAAGTACTACCAGCAGCCCCCACTCTATGTTGGATGAATACCAGACCACTGCCACGCTGGGCGTGCGGGGAGGTGGCCGAAGACTGTGCTGATCAGACCACGTTTGTAAGCGCCCAAGTTACGGTGACGGCTTTCAGCACCAGAAACACTTCAGGTCCCTGCACTAGAGGCACCATCACAACACTCCTGATGTGCAAGTGGTGTCCTGTTTCCTCATATCTTCCTCCCCCCCAGGAAGGAGAATGGGTGTTGCTTTTGGAATACAGGGGAACTTGCAAGAAGGTCTGACAGTGACACACTAAGCTGAGAAGGCCACAAACACAAAAATACTTATGTCATCCAAGGATGCACAAAGTGCCTGGTCTCAGAGAATCTGTGATCCACGGAAATACAGCCAATGGGAATTCCCCAACAATTATTCCATCATATCCAAGATTCAAGGGCAGAGAAGGCTCCTGCTGTAACATGCAGCACCATATGAGTTTAAATCTCACAATATGCCATTCTCCTCCCCCTTATATTTTCACCTTCCATTTGTAAAGTGTATGAACACATAGTCATATGTAGTCATGGCCCAAGGTATAGGAACTAAGAGAGAAACTGACACTTGTCCTCACTCTTTATTCTGGAAATTCTGGTTAGAATTGCAAGGTGGTACAGCACTCACATGAAGACACATGTGGGTGCCATTTCCATTTTGATCTTTGGAAATCATCTTCTCCCCAGACTTTAATCCTGGAATCCAGGCCATTGTAAGCACTGTTCCTATTAGCTTGGGGTGCCACAGAGAAAATCCTAGATTCACAGGTTGAAACCACAGATACTCATTTCTCACAGTTCTGAAGGCTGAAAGTCCCGTGTCAAGCACCAACAGAGGTGGTATCTGACGAGGATTCTCCCTCTGGCTTGATAGTGGAAAGCTATGCCCATGTCCTCATCTAGCTGAGGTTTGATTTCTTTTTCCTAGAAGGGCACTAATTCCATTATGAAAGGCCCACCCTCATGACCTCATGTGGCCCTAATTACCACCCAAACAACTATTTCTAAATACCATCATACTGGAGGTCAGTACTTCAACACATAAATTGTGTGGGACAAAGACATCACGTCCATAACATTTAGTACCAACAATGAGGGCATCAAAGTAATGTCAGAATCACCAGCATAGCACTTGGTACTGAGGTTCAGTGCCTGGTTGAGTGTCCTTGAGGCTGACAGGCCACAAAAGAAATGTGTCATGTCAAGCAAGGACAGTGGTAACAGGAGTTAGGGGATGTGCAGTGCTGAGTCAGCTGGGAGTGCAGGGTGGGAACCACGACTGGTCTGGAGCAATTAGAAAGTGGTGCTTCAACCTCTGTCTGGGGGAGAGGCAACCACAAGTCTGCAGGAGGCCTGACAAGAGACATATGGGAATGGGACTGCATGAGCAACTTTGACCACATGACCTGCTGCACTCATTGGCTGAAGAGCAAGTCAAAAACCCTTGGCCTGGGAATGTGTTTGGGGATGGTGTGCGCTGTACAGCTGTGTCTATGGGGCTTGTCACCCACACATGCCAGCAGGGGTGGGCACCAGCACTGGCCTACCTCTAGATATCTTCACTCTCAGCAGGCTGACCTTCTACTTTGAGAGCTGGGAGTGGTCAGTCCACCCAACCCAGAGGTTCCGACCTCACAGGTGAAGGGATTTCCTCTAACAAGTTCCACCAGCTCATATTTGAAAGAGGCCATGTTTAACCTAATGCTCCAGAAGGAAGTGGGAGAAGAGACAGCACGGTTAGAGGAAGTCACTCTCTCAGGCATGCTGAGTAGACTTCTCTGCTCTTATTACTATCACCCGGCTTAATCCTCTCCATTCAAAGAAACAAATGGACAAATAAAGAAATATGAAAACAGTGTGCAGAGGGAAGCAACCCAATATTCTCAGCTTGGCTTCCACTTTCTCCTAATTCTTGGCCTATTTCTCCTACGTCATCACTCAGAACTCAGTCCGAGCTCAGGATCCTGGTTGGGGTAAGGATCTGTGGTTTCTCTGACATGACTCACTTCCTGACCAGATTCTGTGGTTCAGGTGTTGTAATGCCTCTATAGAGGGAAGGACAGGCCTTTCTGAATGCGGGGGGGCGGGGGGGTCACTGTAGGGAAAGATGTAACTTTTAGCATGCTCCTTGGGCAGAACTCCAAGAGAGCTTGTGCACGGCCCCAGGTGAACACAGTGTCCTAACCACAGTCACAAAGGGGTTACTGTAGTCTTGTAGACGAGACTGAGAAATCAGACTGGTTTAGGGGTTACTGTGTGTTATCGGGAGGTACTGCATGGCTTATGCTGGGAACTGTTCATGGTTGAAGATCTCACTGTTCTGCTATTCTTTGCTGTGCTTTACATTGCTACTTTTGTATCCAATGCATAATAAAGAAGTTATTGGAAGAGAGATCAGGGTTCAGTCCCCTGAGGCTGTTCCTCCTACCCTTTCTCTTAAAACTCATCCAAGTGCCTCCTTTCCTTCAAGGACCCCAAATTAACACCAACAAGTGGCACCCAACCAAAGATTCAGAAGACTGGATGCTTGGGGACCAAGGGGTGCCTTCCTGATAAGTGGAGACTTTGGCATTGTGGCAGGGTCATGGGGAATTCCCTGTCTCTGGACAAACAATATACTCAGCTGCTTAAAGGTTTGCTACAAGGTAGTGGGGTAAAAGTAAAAAAATAAAACAAACAAAATGATAGAATGAATTGTTTGGGTTAATAAGAAAGCACTGGTACATGTTTAAGGCTACTTGTTCAGTTAAATTTAAAGGTCTGGCAACAAGTATTAAAAGTCACTTTGCTGTGTTCAGCAAAAGGGCAAAATGACTCCTTTAAAATTTTGATCTTTATGTAATCTAAACACTGCTGCCTTGCAGCCATTACAGTCTGATCCTTCAGAGACAGAGGATCTTAGCAAAAGGGGGAAGAACCTAAGGAGAAAAAAAATAAGTGAGCCAGTTAGTCAAAAGGAGGAGCTGGAAAAAATCCTGCCACCTCCTCCACCAATGGAAAGTGTAAGTGAAGAGAGTTCTGAGAGTGAAGATAAAAAGGGAAATGAAGTTAAAAATTTGATCACTCAGATGAGGAAGTTGCAGCATAAGGTTGAGCTACTGCAGAGACAAAAACTAAATTCATTCCCTGTGGAAGACAGGGAACTCTCAGCTTCGTGAAGAGTTGGCAGGGGAAGAAGCAGTACTGCAGAGACAAAAAATAAATTTATTCCTTTGGAAAATAGGGAATCCTCAACTTCGTTAGAGTTGGCTGGGAAAAAAAGCAGGACTGCAGAGACAAAAAATAAAATCATTCCTTATAGAAAATAGGGAACTCTTAGATTCATTAGAGTTGGCTGGGGAAGAAGCAGTAGGGGGTGTTACTCTACAGAAGCCCCTGAAAAATTATGTTTCTCCCTTAAATATATTTCCTGTTACTGTCCAACAAATGCTTCCTAATCAGCAATATCCTAATGGGTACAATCGGCTTAACTGGACTCCTCTAGAATATAAAAGTGTAAAGACTTTCAAAGAAGCCATGAATTCTTATGGAATGCATTCTCCTTATGTTAAGAGAAATCATTAATAATTGGGTTACTACCTATAGAATAATTCCCAGGGACTGGAAAGATTTAGCTACTGCTGTTCTTGAGGCAGGTCCTCAACTACGGTGGTCCTTAACCAAAGAAAAACTACAGGCTTTAGAGACTTAAGTGGAGGAGCAGTTGATGGCAGGTCATATAGAAGAATTTACTAGTCCTTAGAATTCTCCTCTTTGGGGTATAAAGAGAAAGTCAGGGAAATGGAGAATGTTGCTTGATTTAGGAGCTGTTAATAAAGTCATTCAGCCTATGGGTCCGTTACGTAAAGCCTGGAATTCCTTTACCTTCCATGCTTCCAAAAAATGGTTTTTGCTTGTAATAGACCTTAAAGATTGTTTTTTCTACCGTCCCATTGCAACCTTTAGATTGGGAAAGATTTTCTTTCACCATACCTACTTTCAATAATGCTAAACCTGTTAAGTGTTATCAATGGAAGGTATTACCTCAAGGCATGATGAATAGTCCTACTCTATGTCAGTATTTTGTTGCTCAGCCATTACAACAGATTAGAATTTGTTTTCCTGTTGCCATTATTTATCACTATGTGGATGATATTCTTGTGGCAGTAAAAAGCCAAGAGCAATTGGTAGTAATTTTGACAGATATGAAACATACTTAGGAGTCCTGGGGCCTGGAAATAACTCCTGACAAAATCCAGCAGGGCAATGTCGTTGACTACTTAGGATATAAAGTTACAGCCTCAGCAATCTATCCACAAAAAAATTCAGATTCAAAAAGATACCTTAAAAACTCTTAATGATTTCCAAAAATTTCTAGGTGATATAAATCAGCTGCAGCCCATGCTAGGCCTAACCACTGCAGATCTTGCTAATTTATTTCAAATTTTACCAGGTAATCCTCAGTTAGATACTTCCCGACAGCTTACTCCAGCTGCTGAGGATGAACTTCACCTAGTGGAAGAATGAATTGCAAATGCCTGTCTTGGCTGATTAGAATTAACTTGTCCAGTTAACTTGGTTATCTTCTCATCTTCTCACTCACCTACGGGAGTAATTATACAAAAGAAAGAAAATATTTTAGAATGGCAATTTTTACTTAAGAAGACAAACAAAAAATTAAAGACTTATGGAGAAAAAATTTGTGAAATGATTATCAAAGGTCAGCAGTGTGTTTGACAACTGTCTGGATATGATCCTAGTTCTATTATTGTTCCTTATACAACTAAAGAAATCTCTCAGCGATCTGCCTTTAGTGAAAATTGACAAATGGCTCTTTCTGATTTTATAGGACAAGTGCACAATTTCTATCCTAAAGAAAAAATATTCCAACTTTTTAAACAAACCTCATGGATTCTCCCTACAATAATCAAACATGAGCCCCTCCTGGGAACAAAAACCATTTTTACAGATGCTAATAAGTTAGGAATGGCTGGATATCTTTCTGGTGAATTATATAAAGTGGTTCAAAACCCTTATCATTCAGTTCAAGAGGTAAATTGTATGCTATTCTCATCATTTTAGTGGATTTTTCTATTTCTTTAAACATTATTACAGAGTCTTATGCTGAGGAGGTTATCCAATCTATTGAAACTGCTTTTATTTCTCATGATGGTTCTGAATTAAATATGCTTTTTCTTCAATTACAACAATTGGGTTCATTGATGATAATTTTCTTTGTATATTACTCATATTCATGCACATTCTCAGCTGCCTGGACCGTTAGTGGCTGGCAATGAGGCTACTGATAAACTCCCTATTGGGAGAGCCAGAAATGAGTATTTATGAAGCTTCTTGGCCCTAAAGAATGAACTAGTCTAGTTAGAAGCAATTCAATGGCACAGAATGAGCAGAACGTACACAAGGGTCCTGAACCCCTAATCCGGACTTGTAATTTACATAAATTCTCAAATAATACATGCAGGTATTATACAAATCAGATTCTCACCAGCTAATTAAAAATACAGTATGGGCTGGGGATTTAGGGCGCCTGTCTTGCACCCGGGTTCAATCCGCTGGTAACCACATACAATACTGGGCATGGAGACTCACGCCCAGCAGCAATCAGAACCACATACCACAGTGCCGGGCGTGGTGGCTCACGCCTGTAATCCCAGCACTTGGGAGGCAGAGGCAGGAGGATTGCTGTGATGTGAGTTGGAGGCTGACCCTGTGTAAAAAAAAAAAATAAAAAAAAAAACCCAAAAAAACAAACAAACAAAAAAACACGCACAGCAAATCCCAAACTATGCATTCATAGGAACATATTCCCGATATACTCCAAAAGACACATCGTCCATACCCTATGAATTCCTACCATCCCATGAGCCCATGAAGCATGTCACATTTTCAGAAAACACCACTTAACAATTTTCATAAATCCTCAAGTCAAAACTAAAATCCTCAATGCAGGATCTCCCCAACACACACACACACATGCATGTATGTACACGCGTGTGCGTGCATGAGCATGTAATACATGCATAATATAATACAAAATAGACAATCTACTACAGATTCCTCGGCGTCACTGGCTGTCCCACGCTCCAGCTGCCCGCCGCCGTCTCCTGCGCCCACGGGGACCCGCCTGCGGCCGGGCTGCCGCGACAGCGTCCGCAGAGGAGCAGCGCGGCCTTGACCTCGGCGCTCTGAGCCGAGCGCAGGCGCAGTCGCCGCCCGAGCAGTGACCCTTGTTTTCTAATAAGTTTCCTACGTGAAAACGCGGGAGGTGGCGCACACAAGCCCCATTTTTCAGTGACCACAGCTACTCTGTGCGGCGCTGGTTGAGGCTTTTGACACACGAGAAGCGTCGCTCTGTACGTCGGTCCGTCCGTCCATCCGTCCAGCGGCGCGGAGGAGACCGAGCCGGACCCGCCGCCGAGCTCCCGCATCCCCGGTGTCCTGTCCCGCCCGGCTCGGACCACAGAGCCAGACCGAGCCGGCCTGGGCTGCGCCCTGGGACAAAGTGGGAACCTGGGCATGGGTGGGAGGGCTGCCCCCTAAGACTCACAGATGCCAGCGCCTCAAGAGCGGGCACGAGGGCAAAGTGCAGGAACATAGTGCAGAAAGTGCTGGGTCACACACCCACTACCTCTGATTTTGGTAATGAGCTCTGCAACTACCAGGGCTGCCTCAACCGCCGCCCTGCCGGGCACGCGCATTTCCTGAGGCGGTTCTTGGACGTCGGAGGGTTGGAACCAAAAGCAGGGACCGGGGCGCCCTGAGCCCAGCACGCGCATGCGCATGCGCATCGCCTGACCGGCGCCCGGCCTAGGGGAGAGGTTGGAGAGCCAAGCTGGAGGCAGACGCCTGGAGCCTAGTGCGAGCGCATGCGCATCTCTAGACCGGTTTTCCGCAGAATGGAGGGCTGGCTGTTGCAGGGCTTCCTGGAGGCAGAGCGCCTTGACCCCACATATTCTTGCTCTCCCCAGGATCTGAGTGTCCGGGGAGGACAAGGAAACGGCCTGGCCTTTCAGGCCTGCCTCCAGGACTTCTCTGGGTGTGAAGCCCCTCGAGGAAATGCTGTGTGGGGGCCCTCCAGACGACCAGAGATTTCAAAACGGCAAACCTGATATCGGTGCACTTGAAATCATCTTAACTGAAAGACTTGGAAGCGTTTATTTATCCTAAAACACACTATCTTTACATTGCGCCCTGTTTTTTTTTTTTTTTAACCTCACTTGGGCTGTATTTCTGTCATGTTCATGCTTTCCAAAAGCTAATAATATGTCCTCTCTCTCCTATTCCGTTGACAGGTTCCATTAAAACGCAGTTCTGGAAAAGAATTTCGGGCCTGGAAAATACTTATGATTTGTCTTAACTGCATTCCTGGTGTTTCCCTTATATTTACTGGACTGAGTATATTTACTTCATACATGTAGCTCTCAGTAAATGTTAGGTCACAAATGTTTTCTTTGCAAAGCTTTCTTTGTTAAACCTTTAACGAAGAACTGACAGTCACCGAGGGACTGTCTATTACAGTCAATTACAGCCAACGAGGGAGACATAATGGAAATAATTTTACTTTTTATTTGACATATATTCCAGAATTTCAGTTGCTGATTAAATTGAATTTGAAATAGCTTTTTAAAAAACCTATCACGAGATTATCTTGCTGGAAATTTGCAGGTCTAACATCAAACAGTTCTTTAACTGAGCACTGCCAAGATCTTCCCAGTTCACAGACTCTAAGGACACTAGACAAAGCTCCTCCCAACCCTCTAATGTTCCAGCAGTAGATGACAGAACACATGTGCCCTAGGATCAGAAGTATGTTTTGCTCAGCAGTCAATGCTGGATCTGGCTATTCTACACAAATGAGAGCTTTTCGCTACTCATTTCCATGAATGACCAGTGTGACTGTTAATGTCATTTTTCTTGGTTTGAGTCACTCTAAGAGGATTAGTAAAGCATATGTCTGGGTGTGACTGGTGGTTATGATAGTGTGACCTTAGGACTGTTTTGGGTCCTGGTCCCTTCTCTCAGGCTCTTCTGCCCTACCCTTCCTGGACGTCATGAGTTGAGCAGCTTCCTCTCACATGTTTCCTTGTGGAGTTAGCTAAACACAGACCAAAACTTCTAGACTGTGAGCCAAAATAAATATTTTCTCCTTATGTTCTCTGGTGTACCTCATCACGCCAGTGGAAAGACAATATAACTAGAAGTCACAAATTGTATTTGGGTTAATTTGATTTTATCTGTATCTGGGGTTTAAGACCAGGGAGAAATATAACTTTTCCATGATATTTTTATATTACTAGTAGTAATAGTTTTTATATTACTAGTCAGGGGAAAAAAAAAAACTATTGAGGTCTTATTTAAAAAGCTGTGATGATTAGCTGAGATGACAAGGAGAACAAGCCACAAAGCACAAAGCACACCGACAACCAAAAAGAAGAGATAATGTGAGTTGGGTCCTGTCGGCTACATCATGTGGCTGCCTGGTGAACAGGGCTTCCTAGTAAAGGTGATTTCAATAAGGCTATTATGCAGGAGAAAGCACAGGTCTCAGCAGTGGACACTTGGAGAAAAAACACGAACAGCTTCCTAAAAAATGTGCATACAGCAAGCACTGGGTGCTAATATAATCTTATTTAAAATGATCTTTTCTCCTCCCTAACCTGTCCCATATTTACCTAAATATATGATCTAAATTTTCTTGAGAAAGTACAATGATTTCTTAAATTAGTCAAGAACCTATTTCTTTCTTCTTCTTTCTTCTTTTTTATTTTTTTAGTTTTTTGAGACAGGGTCTGGCTTTGTAGCTTCAGCTGGCCCTGAGCTCACTATGTGGCCCAGGTGAGCCTGGAACTCACAGCAATCCTCCTGCCTCTGCCTCTTGAGTGCTGGGATTACAGGTGTGAGCCACCACGCCCGGCACTGTGGTATGTGGTTCTGGGGATCGAACTCGGAATCTTGTACTTGCAAGGAAGTTGCCAGAACCACTGACCTCAACCCCTGGCCCCAAAAGCCAACTTCAGTGAAACAATGCCCCTCCCCCACTGCAGAATGCTGACACCAACACTCCAGTCCTGTTCACTTTAACCTTACCCACCTATGTCGGACTTGAGCGAGCCTCTGGGCATAGCTTGCTCTCTGGATCCTGTCCTTCACTCTTCTTATGGTGGTACTCCCAGAGAGCTGTGGCCAGCATCAAGACTATGGGGATGGCTCTAGAAGGTAGTAAGCCTGGGGGGTCAGGGACATGCTAGCTCTGTGGCATGCCTTAAACTTCTGGGATTTGAATCTGTCACTGCTGTGGGTACAAGTGGTTGAGCTGATGTAAACAAAAGAGTTTACTGGATTTCACTAAGGACATCTCCACCAGGAGGGAGGGAAAATCCATGTTGGGATGTGACCTTATTGCAGATTTCCAAGACACAGGTGAGACCAGTGGGAATCAGGAGGATTTGTTGAAGGAGAACACCAGCTCAGCAGACCCTTTTCCAAAGGAAGAGCACTAAACAAGGAGATGTTTGTGTTTTTACACATTTTTGAAGGGAGGAGTGGCTTTTCTCATGACATGAAACTGGAGGGTGTTGGGTGAGTGAGGGTGCAAAAGCAAACAAAAGCAAGTTAGTCACATTTCACATGACAGTTTTGTTCCTTGTGAATCTTGCTTCAGCAGAGCAGCACAGCTCAGTGCTGTAGCCAAGTGTTACAGGTCAGTGTCACAGCCAAGAGCCACAGCTCTGGGGCACAGCTGAGTGTCACAGCTACCAAAATGTGAAGACTCAAGAATCTGATGGTCACTCAAAGAGGTGGAGAAAAAAATCTTTATTACAGTTGTGAGCTGCCAGTGGGCTGAGAGGAGTCTGAGTGCTCCACCAGAAATGAGAGCCTCCTTATATATGGGTATCTACAGGGTAGACAAGCATGCTCACTGAAGCAATGGATCGGAGTTATAGAACATTCCTGAAACATATTCCATATGAGCATGTTCACTGAAGCAGAGGGGCGGAGTTACAGAACATTTGTACAAGGGGCAGAGTGAATATAACATTCATTTAAGGGGGCACAGCTTAACAGAACATTCTCCTAAGGGGGAGGAGCCTAGCAGAACACTCATAAGAGGGTAGAGCCTAGCAGAACATCTTATAAGGGGTGGGGCATAATAGAACATTCTCCTAAGGGGGAGGACCATAACAGAACATTCTCCTAAGGGGGCAGAGCTTAACAAAACAGTCTTCTAAGGGGTCGGAGCTTAACAGAACACTCTTCTAAGGGGGGAAGAGCTTAACAGAACATTCCTGGAAGGGGGTAGAGCTTAACAATATTTCTGAGGCAGAGGGGCAGAGCTAACAGGACACTCCTGAAAGGAGCAGAGAGAACAGTGCTGAGAGATCACCAAGTTCAAACAGATACAAAACATTTTGATACTCTGGGCAGGAGCAAACTATTACATTTTCAAAGCAAAACATTCTGTGAATTAAAAAAATGGAGGCAAAGCAAAGACCTGACTTATTGTGTAGTATTTGCCTATCACTTTCCTCTTTTGATATGCCTATTTAGGTGTAGCCTCATAGGACCTCACTAGTAGCTACAGGGTCAGAGTTTAAGTAAGATATCACCAGTAACTGTCATAGTGACTATCTTGTGAAAGCCTGAACTCAGTCTTGTAGGACATCTGTGAGGCACCTGAACAGATACAGCCAGTTATTAGCAACAGGAAGATAGGGACCTGGGTTCCAAATAGAGAGGATAATCATCTTTTACAGTTATCCCAGAAAAAAAAAAAACACAAAAAACCCAAACCCACTAATTTGGGATCGTTCCTGGAACCTGGGAAGTGTGTCTCAGAGACTCTACAGCTTGACCCCTATCCTATTTACATAGAAACAGCACTCTTCCCTGAGAAAGGCACAAGTCCCCCTCCCCCCATCTGCTGTTAGTAAGTCCAAGGCATGTCAACTCTGAAGAGTGACTGTAGCTAAAGAGTCTATTTTTTTTTTCAATAAGTCTACTATAGAATGAGAGACCTATTTGAATCTACTGGTTACCACTTTTGGGGTGCTGGACAGCTAGAGGAGCAGTGAGTCTGAACTGTCATGTCTCAGAACTGTTACCATGGGGACCAAAAACAACATTAGGTTATTGGTGCCAGCCATTATCTGTTAAGTTAGGGAGAAGACCTTATCTTTAAAGGAGACAGGGAACATTGGTGGAACAAACTATAGAAATGATAAAGACAAGGGCTGTGAGACTCCTAAGCAGTCCAAGGAGGTCTAGGAACCAGGGATGATGATAACAGTTTATGGGGTGAATTTAAGGCATCCTGCGAACGGTGTCCTGAGGCTCTGACTATGCATATACTGGTCAGCTCCTGGTCTGTTGTCTGCTGGTGACGTCTCCGAGGTCAGGCTGAGTCCTGAGGTTTCCCATCTGAGACAAGTCCTGAGGGGATTCTTGGGGTCTAGGTGTGTAGTCCAGGTGTCTGAGATCTTTGTGGGTCGGGCCTTTATCAGTCAGGTGTGATGGACCCACAGGGTGACACCTGTGACTTTAACAGCAGTGAAGAGAGCAAACACAACAGCATATTATGGCAAAAACAGACAGGAGGGGTGAGGTCCTGACTGAAGGGGTGAGCTGGGTGACCCCCAGGGATGGGGCTTCTAAAACTCTTTCATTAATCTGTGAAAAGACTTTGCTCAATGCTTGTAATTCTAAGGCTACGTAATTATCTACTAGTTGTCTAAGGTCTTCCATAAATATCTAATGATTGGGGGAGGTCTCCCAAACATTATCTCACATGGGGAATAACCTGAGGGTCTGGGTGTGCACCTGCTCTGAGCAGGGCCAGAGGTAACATGTCTGCAATAGAGTATGATAGAGTTTTTTTTTTGTAATACTTGGTAAGCCACAAGGGTTTTCAGGGTTCGATTCTTGCATTCTGCTCTCCCTGAACATTGTGGCTGATAGGCTGTGAGCAGATTCCATTTCATCTTTGGTATATTAGAGAGGCTTTGGATAGCCTCAGCTATAAACTTCCAGTTGACAAAGCAAGTCCATCTAGGGAAATAACGTCTCTGAGGAGGAGCTGAACAACCTCCTCTACTCTGTCTGTCCTGGTTAGTTTGGCTTGAACCCATCCTGAATAAATAAACTATAAGCAAAAGATATTTGTGTCTAAAACTGAATTCCATCTCAGTAAAGTCTATTTGTAAGTCTTCAGATGGTAATGTTCCTATGTTCCAAATTCTTGGAGGTGGCAGCAGCCTCTGGAAAGAATTATTGTGAGGACAGGTCTTATACAGTTAGACTGAAGCAAAGAGCAAAGGGGATCTTGCAATATAGTAGTATCTCATTAAGAGATTTTCTAGTTTTGTTTTTCCTAGATAGATTTTTTTTCATGAGTTTCCAAAACAAAAGGGTAGGCACTGTGAGATGGGATAATGATCCAGGTATATGGCAAGGCATAGAAGCCTAATCTCACCCTAAGGGTTTCCTGCTCTTGAGCCCACAGATTTTCTTCTGGCAAATGGCAGGGAAGAGTTTTTTCATGCATCTGGATGTGTACCATCTTTAAAAACCTGTGCACAGTCATTGGGTCTGATTTGTTCGGCAGCTTCTTTAGCTGCCCAGTCAGCTGATTAGTTTCTTCTTGTGATAAAGTCCTGTCCTTTTTGGTGTCCTTGGCAATGCATAATGGCCACCTTTTTGGGCTTCCAGATTGCTCCTAGGAGTTGAGTACCTCCTTTTTATTTTTAATTTTTCTTCCCTGTGCAGTTAGAAGTCTTCTTTGTACATTTCCCTGTGAACATGCATGGTAGCAAAGACATACTGTGAGTCAGTCAAAGTATTAACAGTCTTTCCTCGAGATGAGAGCCTAGAGCTTTGCCCTTTGTGCTGACCACCATTTAGGAAGAGAGCCTGCCTCAGTGACCTGGTCTGAGGTAGTGACTCATAACCTGCCAGCTGTTCACCTCTTGTATGAAGCTGCTGCCATCAGTTAATAGGGTAGCACTTGGTTGAGGCTTTGGCTCTTGACTGGTTGTCAAAACAGCTGGAGAACAGCTTGTCAGTAACCTCTTCATAGTCTTGGTCTGGTTGACCCTTTTCAGCAGGAAAAAGGGTGGCTGGGGTTAAAGTCCACAGTTTCCAGGGTGATCCTGGGATTTTCAAAGAGTAACTCCTAATACTGAACTATTCTGGCATTTGAAAGCCATTTATGCCCTTGACTATTCATCATAGCCATAACTGAGAGGGGGACTTTTACCTGCAAGGCTCCATCCCAGAGTCAGTTTGTCTGCCTCCTTGATAAGAATCACAGCTGCTGCCAAAGCTTGGAAGCAGGGGGGCCATCTGGCTGCCGTGGTGTCCAGCTGTTTGGATACGTAGGCCACTGGCCGCTTCCAGGGCACCCCCATCCGAGCCAGGATGGCCAGGGCTACCTGGTCTCGGTTTACATCTGGTAACCCTAGCATGAGGATGCAGATGATTATCCCTTTAATTGCCTTAAAAGCAAATTACTGCTCAGAAGTCAACTTTAGTGACAAGTTTTCTGGCCTGGTGAGGGCATTATAAAAGGCCTTGGCTTTCCTGGCAAAGCTAGGTTTCCAAATCCTACAGAATCTGGGAACCCCCAGGAACTCTCAGAATTTTTTTTTGTTGGTTGGTCCAAGGAGGGAACAGATGATCTGTTTTCTGTCAGGTCCCAGGGGTCGGTGTCCCTTGGAGATGATGAATCCCAGGTAGAAGGCAGAACATATCTGGGCCTTTTTCCAGGATACTGTGTAGCCGGCATCTAGAAGCAATTGGAGGAATGCCGGAATATTTTTGTCAATGACATCTGTAGTTCTACTTGGTGACTGTAGTCGGTGGTAGTTCAGTTTTTCCCTAGGGAGCTCGGCAGCTAAATCTTCTGCAGAGAGCATGGGAGAACTTCTGAAACCTGGAGGAATTCTTGTCCAGGTTTATTGTTTTTTCTCCCTGTACTGGGGTCTTCCCATTCGAAAGTGAAGAGAGGCTGGCTTAGGGGAGCTAGCCACAGGCAGAAGAAGGTATCTTTAAGATCCGGTCAGGTGAACCAGGTGTGTGAGTTGAGAACAGACTCAGTAGGGTGTCAAGGTTTGGAATTACTAGATCCCAAGTAACTGTGGCACACTGTTGACTGACTGCCTGGAGGACCTGCACCAGTCGGTATCCATTGCTGTCCAGCTTTTTAACTGGCAGCAGTGGAACGTTCCAAGGGGACTAATATTACCTTAAGATCCCGTCAGTTTGGTGAAGCATTCCTAGATTCCAAGTTGTGCCTCTCTGGGTGTAGCGCATTGTCGCAGTCTGACAGCTTTGTCCCCAGGACTGTTTCGCCAGGACTGGAGGCTGGTTCTTGGTCACTCCAGGTGAAGACTTTTTAGCCCGAACCTCTGGAAATGTCCCTAGCAATTCTGGAGCGATTCTTTCTGATCTGCAGTGTGCAGTTTCCATTCGTCCTCTCTGGGGATGGTTCCAGACAGTATCAGTCTTTTTTTTTTGGTATCTAGGGTCAGGTTAGAAGGTCCCTTTGGGGTAAATGTATGTGTGCCCCAAGTTTAGTCAGTAAGTCTTTTCTGGAGAAGGGTAGGCCACTTAGGCAGAATAGGAACTTGGGGACCACTTCATATCCCCTCAATTTGGCAGGTCCATGTTTGGCAAAATGGCCGTGCCATCTGAACTCCAGTTGCCCAGACAATGGACGCACTCCTCTTGGTGAAGGAGGCTACTGGCATGGTCATACAGAGCGTTCAGCTCCTGTGTCAACCATGGAAGTTATGGGATGACCCCCAACTGTCATTTTGACCATGGGCTCCTTGGGGCCTAGAGGGAGGGAGCCTGGTCTTTCCTAATCTGACTCAATCTCTTCCAGCGCAGTCGGGCTGGGTAGTAGAGGCTCACACTGGTAATGAAGGCCAGTGCTGCTGGGAGCTGCTGACTGAGCCCCAGAGGTCTGGGTTGCTGATTGGAGCTGGTGAAGTCAGAAGCCTTTTAGCTTGGGGTACTTTGCTTCCACTTGGGGACTCATTTTTCCAGTGCACAATTTCTTTGCAATAGGCACATTGGTTTGGGTGCAAAGGGGTCTGTAGTCAGTTTCCCCCTTTGTGCAGCTGTCTTGGCCTGTGAGTGGGGTCTGGTTTTCCAAGGGCAGCTGCAAGGAATGAAACATTTTGTTTCATTTTTCTTTCTGCCTCACATTGGCTTCCCAATCTCTCTTGGTTAGCAAAGACCTTTGTGATGACCTCAAGCAGCTGGGTAGCATTCATGCCAACAAACCCCTCAAGCTTTTGGAGTTGCTGGCAGATGCCACAAGAATACTGGGCCATATGCAATGACCACGTGTTGTTAGTTTTCAGGAGTCACAGGGTTGAAAAGCATGAAGATGCGGAACACCTCACAGAGTCCCTTGTAGAAGTCACCGGGTAACCTATTTGGCTTCTGCAACACAGAAGCAGTCTTGGACACGTTAGCTGGACTGGCAGTCACCCAGACTTCAAGTAGGATGGCTTCACGGTATCTTGTGAGGGCCTCTTGTTATCCTGTAGTGAAAGTCCCACTGAGGCCTGGTCTCAGGAACCATTTCCTTATCCTAATCTGCTAGCTCATGGCCGGTAGGGGCTAGCCCTTCAAGGTGTGATAATTCTACACCTCTCTTCAGTGTTAAACAGAGTGTAGAGCAACTAGCAGCAGTCATCCGACGTCGGCAGATGGGTCTGGAACACGGGCTCCATGAGATCGATGAGAGCCTGGGGCTCCTTAGAGTATGAGGGAGGATACTGTTTCCAGTTCAGAAGGTCAGCTGTGAGGAAGCCCTACTAGCAGAAAAGAGCAGGTCCAGGCTGGATAGTGTCATCGTCCAGGATAGGGGTAGAGGTTGGGTCTCATGAGCCAGCAGCTGGTCAACTGGGGCTTGAGCTGGACAGATGACCGCAGACAGATGACAAGACGTGTCTCAGAAGGAACAATCTTGTTGCCAATTAGGGTGGTGGAGGGACTGGAGGCCAGAGCTCAGAGAGGCACATAAAAATGATGGCTGGTAGGAAACAGAGATCAGCTTGTCGGCAGGGTTCAGAAGTGGGTGGTCTGATTGGACAGGTGGTGAGTCAGCAGGTAGACCAGCAAGCTGGGCTGGTGGTGGGGAGTTTGAAGGTGGTGAGCTTTCAAGACAAGCAGAAGCTGGTGATAGAGGTGCAAATAGTGGGAGATAAAAGTGATGGCTTTATCTGGTGGACCCTGATGAATTGGCTTTTTCCAGATCTTGAAGAGATGGTCACTGCTTTGTGCTACAAAAACCTGACTTTGTCCCTTCTTACAAACACAGAGTCATTCCCAGGGGCCAGGGTCTAGGTAATCTCTGGCAGAAAATCAATATAGGGGAACTGGTCTGAGTGGCTTGGTTTGTCAATAATGACTTTCCAGACTGCACACATAGTCTGAACGTACATTAAACTGGGGCAAATTTATTTTGCAGAGGATTACTGGCTTCAGTCTAACTGTATATTTCCCACTAAATCCCTTCTTAATTTTTTTTTTTTTTTTTAGGGTTTCACTTTGAAGTTCAGGTTGGCCCTGTAGTCCAGGCCAGCCTCAAACTCACAGTGACCCTTCTGCCTCTGCCTTCTGAGTGCTGGGATTACAGGTGTGAGCCACCATGTCCAGCATTGATATGTGGTACCGGGGATTGAACTCGGGACCTTGCACTTGCCAGGCAGACACTGGAACCACGGAGCTAAATCCCCGGTTCCTTTCTTAAAATTTTCGGCAATGCAGTCGAGGACTGTGAGTTTACTATGGTTATTACTCATAGTATATTATAGTGGCCTTGAACAGTGGTGCAACAAAGGATGGGAAATGCCCAAAGGAGACCACACAGGTGTCCGCCTGACCACATCCTCTAGGGGATCTTAGATACATTTTGGCTAAGGTGTACAAGTAATCCTCTGCCTTGTCAGCATCCCATTATAGGTGAGTCACTATTATGCCATACAACATTGCCATGCAATCATAGAGTAGGACACAATCAAACTCTGTAGCCAAAGCCATGGAGCCTCCCAGACCAGTCATGGAAGACCATGCCCAGTTACACTCACACATTCACCAGTTACTGACAGGTTAAAACATTCCTTCTCCCTTTAGGGAGATCCCCGACTGAGGTCTCTCACGAGACCATGAGAGGTGATCAGACTTCCCTTCTGCCCCCTGGGACAGACCTGATTGGATTCAAACTGGGCTGAGTAGGCAGTGGGGGTAGGGTTACTATATCCCGAGATTAGGTCCTTGACTGAGGTCTCTGACTTGAGACTGTGAGAAGTAATCAGACTTTCCTTCTGTCCACTGGGACAAGCCTACCTGGGTTCAAACTGGGTCCAGGGGGCTTTATCGTATCCTGAAGTCCTGAAGGATTTTTTTTTTTGGTCCACCTTTTTTTCCAAGCCTCGTCAGGAGAAGTGAGTGTAGTCGTCAGTCACTCTCAACTAATGAGAGATGAACTGACAAACTGGAGTGGCTACTGTGACTCTGAACCAGTGGCTCAAAGGGTCAGCTCGATCAGTTTCCTGGTCAATGAGCCAAACACTGCGGAGGAGCAGCACAGCTCAGTGCTGTAGCCAAGTGTTATAGCTCAGTGTCACAGCCAAGAGCCACAGCTCTGAGGCACAGCTAATTGTTACAGCTCAGTATTCTAGCTCTGGGTTGAAGCTATCAAAATTTGAAGATACGAGAATTCAATAGTCACTCAAAGAGGTGAAGAAAAAAATTTTTGTGCTCTACCAGAGATGATAACCTCCTTATATAGGGATCTAGAGGGTAGGCCAGCATGCTCACTAAAACAAGGGGTGAGGGAGGAGGGCAGAGTTATACAACATTCCTAAAGCAAAAGGGTGGAGTTTAACAGGACATACCTGAGACAGAGGGGTGGAGCTGACGGAATATACCTGAGGGGGCAGAGCTAAAAACATTCTTGAGAGATCACAAAGTTCAAACAGTTACAAAACGTTTGATACAGTGGGCAGGAGCTAGCAGCACAAACTGTTACATTTCCAAAACAAAACAACATTCAGTGGGGAAAAAAATAATGGAGGTAAGGCAAGGAGACTGTCCTATTGCATATTATTTCTCTATCATTGTGAATACAGATCAGCCGTCATGAACTTTGTTTACAGGATACAGTTGCCAACCAATCTGTACCAAAATAAGGAACCATAGCTATAGGGGGAAAAGGGGGAATAGTTCAAGGAGGGCATTGCCCAAGGCTAGGAAAAATTTGTTTCTGTTTAAGTCCTGCTTCAACCTCTCATGGGAAGGAGGACTCTTTAGATGTATTTCAAGACACCTCAGGGGAAATATACTGGGCCATGGACCAATCCTCTCTAGAAAGGGAGAGATATCTTTTGAAAGGGGCTGATGGATAACCATGGGATGATGTCATGATGGAGAAAGGGATATTTTCAAGGGCAGAGCTTGAGTCCTGTGTTCTTTCATCAGGAATCTAGAACTTGTGTGTCTTACTGCCTTGAGGGGTTTAAATGGAGTTTCCTAGATCTTAGGAGGGCAATAGAATGAAATAATCTTAGATAGCAAACTGCTCAGTGAGACTCTCCTTGACCTAAGTGTGTGCAGAGAAATATCATATTATGAACAAGGCCAGAGATTACTCAACTGCCACTGCCCAGAGTTCTCCATCCCCTTCTTGCTCAGAGAAGACTTCTCCCTTAGTCCAGACAGTGCAAGACTTCAACCAATACAGGGCTTGGGCTTCCCTGCGTTGTTCTGAAATGTCATCTTTGTTATCAGAACAGGTTTTTAGAGGTTCTTAGTCTTACCCACTATCCATGTGGACCCTCAGCCCTTCATCTCTTTGTTGATGGGACCACAGCACATCTTCCTATCTGCGTCTTTATGCACAGGGACACACATGGGAATGATATTGGTTTTCCATAGTAGGTTCTGTGATGGCTGGTTTTTGTGTTAAAAGAGGATGGCCAGTAGCTCACAGGAAGATCCTTTGCTGTTATGTTAGTATGAAGTTAGAACAGGTGAGCTGGTTACTGGTTGCAAGGGTTGTGCCTCTTGGTCTCTTTGATCAAGATCTGCCTGAGGTCCTACTGACCAAGGATGTGCTCCAGGTAACTGTACCACCTGGCACCTGGCTCACAGGGAATCGATGGGGCTCTTTCCTTTCCATTATTTGGACCTCCAAAAAAAATATTCCTCAGATAAGTTCTAGTTCCCACAACCAATTCTGGTGACCAATAAGTTGTGAAAATTCCTTGAAAATCCCTGCCACAACTCACCAGTATAACTGCCATTGTCTGGCTCTTTCTGGTCCCCTGTAGAAACTCCTCACTGTTTCTGTAAGGACAAGGACTCAGGAAACCCAATGTCTATCTTCCAGATCTGTCCAATGGGAACAGAGCCCCTGGGGTCACGGCAGGGACCTCCAATTCCTGGGGACAAGACTGGTCAGGATTATTTTCTGTATCAGTGTTGGCTCTGAGAGATGGGCAGGAACCCCATGGGGTGATCTTTAGGGGTCCTCAAGTGCTAGTTTAGGGAAAATTTTCAGAGGCTGTGTTGTACTGTGCTAAGCAAGGCGTGGAAAACAGAGGTCCACAGGAACATCAAAATAGGAAAAAAACCCTAGCAAAGATGGAAAACCTTTTAGAGCTTTCAGTGATAATAAACAACTGGCTGTGGCATTTGTGCCATAGGTTTGCCCCCATGCACCTAAAGGAAGGGAAAGCTGTCACGGTGGACATGTTAGTTACTTTGAGCAAGCAGGGGTCAGGAAATATTCGGGACCTAGAAGGAGGTTTCTTGTTGGACGAATTTTGAATGAAAGGAAGAGAGCATGAAAAGTTCACTGAGGAAGTTTCCAAACTGCAAAATATTTCTGTCCACACAATCCTTATGAGGTGAGATTTGTCTCTGAGTACCAGTGACTAGGGAAGAAGAGAACCTCCATCTGGCCATTCCCCTTCTCCATTCCCTCCTTTCTCTCTCTCCACCACTGTCAGCGTTGTAGCCACATGTGACCTTGAACACTGGTATCATCCAGTCTCCCTCTTGGGCCCTGTGCCCTCTTTCCCACCTGCCCAGGTCCCCAATATGACAGCTCCACTGAGAGCCACTACTACCCTTTGGGAATGTACAACTTTCTCAAGGTAATCCCTCGGTGCTTTCCCCTTTCCCTGTGACACCTGTGGTGGCAGGATATGGTGACTATACCCTTGATGAAAGCTGCTGGGCCTTTCAATATCACTTCCCAAACCAAGACATCAAGGAGCCAGTAGGGTCCCTGCTCACTCAGAGCACTGACTTCAGTCAGGCCCCCACACAAGGAGGTTGCTCCCGAGGACTGGAATCGGGGTATGCAGTATCCTAGTCCCTTGCTGCTGAGATATCCAACATAACCACCTGCATGCCTTCCCTGGCTGAGGGAGCATCCATGTTGATGATGGCATGCGGCCCTGGGGCCTCTATGCTCCATCCATACCACCAGTGGCCTCTATCATGTCCAGGGTCAACATGGGACCGTCACCACACTGGGACTGTGTGGAGGTGGCCTGGTCACCTCTTGGGCCAAAGCCTTATCAGATCACACCTTCAAGTCTCCAGCTGTCTACGAAAACTTTCAGACAACTCTGCTCTGGAGACACTGTCCTGAGACTCCTGATGTGGGAGCAGCGTCCTGCTTTCTCATGTGAGTGACCTCCCAGGGACCCAGAAGTGCACCCTGCAACTCCACTATGAGAAAGGAGGAGGGGTGACAAGCAATTTGAGGTGTAGACTAACTTGCAGGATGGGCTGGTGGTGATCGAGTAAGATCATACATATTTATATAATTCCAGGGAATAAGAAGTGCCTGATCTTAGGAGACCATGGCTCCTCTCTGAGTGTAGCCAATGGTTCTTTTCTCAACAGTCATCATTTTGATGCCCAAGATTCAAAGTCAAAGAAGGTTCCTGGCATAACAGAAGCCACCATTTGAGTTTAGGTCTCTGGCAACATGTCACGATCACTGCCTTTCTATTTTCATCTCTAAGAATCTGTGGATTTATGGCCTTGAGAGACCACATAGGCACAGGAATAAGAGATGCCGAAACTACACCTCGGTGTGGGGAGCTCTAGTTAGGAGAACAAAGGCAGGCAGCAGTCATATTAGGTCACAGTTGGGCCTCAATTCCACTTTGATACTTGGCTACCATTTAGTTTTTGCCCCAGGCTTTATGGTTGGCTCCCAGAGTATGGCGTGCACTGGTGCTGTCAGCTCAGGCGGCCGTGCAGAACACCTTACCTAGGTGAGTTGAAACCACTCACCCTAATTTCATACAGATATGAAGGCAGCAAGTCCCAGATCAAGGGGCTGGCAGATTCTGTGAGTGACAAAGACTCTCCCCCTGCCATGCGAAGGTTAGAGCCTCCCCCGGTGTTCTCACATGGCTGAGAGAGCACCCTTCCTACAAAAGTATTAATCTCGTGAAGACATTCCCAACCCAATGACCTCAGTGCCCCTCATTACTACCAAAAGACCCATCTCCAAATATCATCACACTGAAGGGTCAGTATTTCAACACAAACATTCTGGCCCAAATAGAGGACATCAGTAGCAAGGACATTTTCGAGACTCCACATGTCCTCCCATGTGACTGGCTCCACATTCACATTCCTGTGGAGAGTTTCCCTCACAGGTTCTGATGTCAGGTTGTCCAGGCCCATCAGGGATGACATTATGTTCCCTGAACCCTTCTCTCCTCACTAGGACCGGGGTTTAGCTGAAGCCCCTATCCATGCACCAATCTCCTTTCCTATTCTAGCGTTTGACCCTGGATGGGTGGAGGACTCCTGGTGTTCTCTGTCATAACTCACTTCCCCACCAGTGCTGGTGGTCAGCTCCTGTTTGTGGCTCTGTGCAAGGACAGAGCGGGCCTGACACAGCTCCCCGAGCGCTGTGTGGGTCACCTAGACCTGAGGAGATTTCTTGCTGGTGATGAAGGGCGTGACCACAACTGTGGTTCTGCCCTGGGATCAGACCCTCCTCCAACTAGGCCAGTCCACCCAGGGCAGTGCTCCCTGTCTCTAACACTAGGCCTGGCCTGCCTTCCAGCTCAGCCTGTGCTCCCCACACCCCAGGTTCATGGAGTTTGAGGCTGCTGAAGAGAAGGAACATCCTAGGTTGCAGCTGATGGGAGGACTTCCAGGCCGACCCATTCCGGCTCCATCAAGGCCTGAACCTCCAAGGCCCCAGAGCCTGAGGTTGTCCAGCAACCAGGTAGGGCTTCCCACATTCCACAGGGGACATGGTGGAGGCCAAAGAGGGCAGAGGGAAGCGGATGTCCCACATCTGTTCGGCTTTCAATCGGGATGAGGCACTTAGCTTTGCGAGCTAACACCCCCCAGAGCCTGGGGCTCCTGTGGCCCTTGGTCTTGAACTGAGCACTGATTGGCTGTGCATGTCTGAACCCACCCTGTGCCCAGGACTTGGGGCTCGATGGGAGACTGTCTGGTATTTCGGTAGCTCCATGTGTCCTCCCACGTGACTGTGTGCACTTTCTACCTCATGCAGAGTCTCCCTCACAGGTCTGAGGTCGGGCTGTCCTGGGCTGCCCTGGATGACACTCGGTCCCTGAACTCTGCTCTCCCCACCAGGACTGGGATGTGGTCAAAGCCCTCTCCATACACCACCCCCTCCCCATTCTAGTGTGTGTCCCCAGGCAGAGAGACTGCAAGGCTCAGGCTGCATGCCTGCCAGCACCCAAAGACCCGAAGCCATCTGAGATCAAGGCTCCTGATGAGGTTCCTCCTGAACCCGTGGAGGAATACATAGAGACCATTCAACAGAAAGAAAACCATCAATAGGAGCCTAAGGAAAAGCAGAGGAGCAGCAACATGGAGACGAAGACTTGTATCCAGATATCTGGAGTTACTATGAGGAGCTATTCTCCCAAGAAGAGTTTGTGACCAAGATGTGCCAGGGCTTGAGGCCTGGTGTCCTTAAGATTCTAGGAATAGTAGCTGGATACAAGGTCAACACTCAAAAATCTGTAGCCTTTGTACACACAAACAACAGATTCATGGAGAGAAATTGAAGGAATCAATTACTTTCACAATAGCATCAAAAAAAAAAAAAAAGGAATATCTAGGAATCAGTCTAACAAAGGATGTAAAAGACCTCCTCTCTGAAAACTATAGCACTCTGAAAAAGGAGATTGAAGAGGTTATCATAAAATGGAAAGACATCCCTTGTTTCTGGGTAGGAAGAACAATATTGTCAAAATGGCTACTATATAGGTTCAATGCAATCTCAACTGAAATCCCAGCAGCATATTTCCCAGAACTAGAA
The DNA here is from genome assembly GCA_004026965.1 of Petromus typicus. NCBI lineage: Eukaryota > Metazoa > Chordata > Mammalia > Rodentia > Petromuridae > Petromus > Petromus typicus. The sequence continues at coordinate 24,930 of PVIR01021569.1, forward strand.
AAAAAAATCCAAAAATTAACCTGGAATTAAAAGAGACCTAGAATAGCGAAAGCAAATCTAGGCAACAAAGACATGGCAGGTAGTATCACAATCACCAATTTGAAACTATTCTACAAAGCCACTGTGGTAAAAACAAACAAACAAACAAAAACAGCACGGCAAAAACCAGAACTGAAGATCAAGGGAACAAACTAGAAGGCCCAGAAACAGCTCCAGACATACTAAGCTACTTCTTTGAGAAAGGAGCCAAACACCTTCAGTGGAGGAAAGATGCCTCTTTAGTAAATGGTGCTGGAAAAACTGGGTTTCAATCTGGAAAAGATTAAAACTAGATTCATATCTTTCACTGTACACTAAACTAAAATTGAAGTGGAGTAGAGACCTAAATATTTAAACAGAAACACTAAACCTGCTGGAAGATAGGTTATGTAGAACTCTTGAAGACATTGGCGTAGGAAAAGACATTATGAACCAGACCTTAGTAGCACAGAAACTAGCACAAAGAATCAACTACTGGGATTTCATCTTATTAAAAAGTTCTGCACAGCAAGAAATACCCCCAACAGAGTGAAAAGACAACCTGCAATGTGGGATTTTTTTTTAAACCAGCTATTCCTTAGACAAAGGACTACTATCTAGAATAAAGAACATAAAAAATCAGACCCCTAAGTTTAAAGACTCAATCCAAAAATGGTCATCTGAAATGAACAGACATTTTTCAGCTGAAGTAGAAGCAGCAAATAAACATACAAAAAAAATGTTCCACCATTACTGGTCATTTGGGAGATGCAGATGAAAACAACACAGATCCCATCTCATTCCAGAAAGAATGGCTGCTATCAAGAAATCAACCAATACAAAATGCTCGCAAGGCTGTGGGGAAAAAGGAACCCTTCCCTACTGTTGGTGGGAATGTAGACTGGTGCAACCATTGTGGAAATCAGATTGGAAGTTCCTCAAAAAACTAGGATTAGAGATCTCATTTGACTCTGCCATTACCCTGCTGGATATATTCACAAAGCATATCACAGCAACCTATGTGAACCCACGTTTAGCAGTTTATAATAGCTAAATTTTGGAAACAGTCCAAAAGCCCATCAACTATTGAGTGGAATAATATGATGATGTTTTCTTTATGAAATGGAATCATATATGGCCATAAAGAAGGATAAACTTGAGACATTTATAGCTAAATGGATGCACCTTGAGGCTGTACTCATAAGTGAAATAAATAAGGATATATATGTATAAATACCATATCATTTCTCTAGAAGGAGAAACTGAAGATGTAAATGAGGCCCAAAATGTACAACAGGTATTGTGATATGGAAGAAAATGTTGAAAGGGTGAGGAAAAAACAAAGAAGGGAAAGAAAAAATTTGATGATGAAAAGAAAAAATGGAAACAAAGCTTATTATATAAAGGGATGGAGAGGTTGAAGGGAGGGCAGGAGAATGGGAAGAAATAAGAAGGTATATCTTGTACAGGGAGAAATTCTCAATGATGAATGTGATATAACATCCACCTAAAATGTATCAATAAAAAAAAAAAAAGATTTCAGGAACAGTATTTTTTTTTTGAGACAGGGTCTCGCTTTGTGGTTCAGGCTGGCCCTGAGCTCAGCCTCCAACTCACATCACAGCAATCCTCCTGCCTCTGCCTCCTGAGTGCTAGGATTACAGGTGTGAGCCACCAGGCCTGGCACTGTGGTATGTGCACTGATTACTGCTGGGTGTGAGTCTCCAACACCCAGTATTGTATGTGGTTACCAGGGAATCAAACCTGGGCCCTTGTGCTTGCAAGACAGACGCCGGAACCACTGAACTAACTTCCCGGCCCTCAGGAACAGCATTTTAAGACTTTGGAATTTAGTCTGATTCCTTGACTACTGAGCAATTCACGTGTGTGTGCATATATGTACACTCACACACTCTCATCTCATAATGAGTTTACGTGTGATCATGTCTCATTATGAGTATAAGTTTGTGTCTGAGTCTATGACTTTAGCTGGTGGTCATGATTAGTAACCACATGGTGTATCCCAGAGTAAGATAGGCATCGTTTCTGCTTCTCCTGGGCTTCTCCCTTGGAAGAGTTGTCCCTTCATAAGAACTCATAGGTTCTTCTTCTCTGAGTGTAGTCTATTATCAATCCTCAATTCCTAGTCGAAGGAGAATCTACAGACCCAGAGAGAGGTATCACTGGCTATAAGACAGGTGCTACAAGAAGACCAGGAACTCAGTCCTGAACTACTGAGCTACTAGGGCAGGGGTATGAGGACATGACGTGAACACTAGGAAGTCAAGGGCAGTAGGATGCCCGGAGAAGGGGAGAGGTTGGCAGACAGAGAACGAAGAGAGAGGCATCAAGTAGAAGAGGGGAGAATGAAGAGACAAGTGATGGAAGAAAACCAGGTAGAGATGAAGGAGAGAACTCGGGTGGACAGGGGCACAAAGGATACCAGGAATATCACCAAGAAAAGGAGGTGAACCAACATATCAGGCCCACATGACTTTGTCCAGCCCTAACCTGGCCGAGCATTGCTGCCTTCTAGAGAGGGCCACACCCAGATGAGGGATGTGAATGGGGACAAAGAGGGAGGCAACGAGAGTGGGGGTGGCTGAGGGTGCAGAGCTGATCACCATGCTAATAATGTGGGTGTTACTCACATTTATTCATTCCCCTTATGTATTTCTGCATTTTCCCATCACATAATTCTGATTTTGTTATTATTTCATTGTCCCTCATACGACTAAAACAAACTTCAAAACTCAGATTAACAAGTCCTTTAAAGACACATGGTGGCTCAGATGACTACAGCTGCCCAAGAAAAGTCAATCTGGTGTTACAGCTGTTGTGCTTTACACACAGAGTAGATGAAAGACTGACCTTGAGTGAAGAATAAGAAAACTCACTCAGAGAATGTTACACACATAAGCACTGGGGCGCAAGGGTGTGTGTGTGTGTGTGTGTGTGTGTGTGTGTGTCTGTTAGTATGCATGTGTTAGTGTATGTGATATAGCGCTTGAGAGCATGTGCAGGACCCTGGACATAATCCCTGGAACTGCCCCAACCAAAGACGCTGAAAGTATATGCGTTCTACTGAAATAAAGAGGGTACAAGGTAGCAATTCAGAGAGGCCATTGCATGAGCTATGCGCTAGACCAAAATCCCAGACCAAAGCACACTGTGCTAAGGGCAGGATGTCAAACGCAACTCGGAAAGGGGCAAGTTCTCTGAACATTAGGTGGCTGTAAGGAACTCAGTGGGAAGTGCCTCAGTTTACCTGCGCTAAGGTAAATGCTGTTTTAACTCTGTAGGGAAAGTAACTCTGTGAGGAGCACACTGCTCTGGGTCCTTGTTTCTGCTCTTCATAGCCTGTTCTCATCTCTCTCATCACGTCCATACTGCTCACCGAGCACCTCTCTGAAGCTCCGGATGGGAGGCAGCTGTGTTCATGACTTCCAATGAAAACTACGAAGGTCTCAAACCGAGTATGTTGAAATTGCGTTTGTACCAATAGTCAAAAAGTTCTACAGAAGAGATGCTTTTCCATATGATCATTACGAATAGAATCCGCCATGCTTTAGTAAAGAGAAAGGAGAATTAGATTAATAAACTAATGGAATTCTGCATTAATAATGGTGGGACTGCAAGGGGATTTCTTTCTGGTTCACTGGAACTGGTTGAAGTTTTATTGCTAAGGGTTATTTCAAGTGAGTATCATTCCACTGGTTACTATTATGAAAGCTTAAGGAATCTGTCCTCATGCTGCATTTTAAATACATCCGTACACTTGCTTTTATTTATTATTTTTTGAGATGGGGTCTCGCTTTGTAGTTTAGGCTGGCCCTGAGCTCAGTCTTGAACTCACAGCAATCCTCCTGCCTCTGCCTCCCAAGTGCTGGGATCACTGGCATGAGCCACTGTGCCCAGCACTGTGGTATGTGGTATTGATTGCTGGTGGGTGTGAGTCACCACACCCGACATTGTTATATGTGGTTATGGGATGTAACCTGGGCCCTTGCACTTGCAAGGCAGGCGCTGGAACCACTGAGCTAAATCCCTGGCCCAACACTTGCTTTTCATATCTATCACAGACTGAGGTTGTGGGCTGAGTCCTTTGTACACATTCCATACACACATTTACAGTGAAGAGAAAAATACTGAGTACATCAAACAGGGCTACCTTATTAATCAAATATATACATTCAAATGTATATACAAAATAATCGTAGCTTGTAAACTTACTGCTACAAAGTTTGGCCTTAAATGGAGTTTTTGGAATATAAAAATTAAAGACTCGAATATTCATTACTTGGCCCTAATCATAGTTA